>RJWM01000582.1:0-148728 GCA_004363535.1 Dasyprocta punctata
AAAGATAACGATGCGCAAATTGCAACCATTGTCAAGCTTCTATCTTCCGGCTTTGTAAACCTGCAATGTTGTGTATTTACGCTAGTTGTTTGCTTGTCTCCTTTGCTTGTTGTTTTTACTATATATGTCGTTTTTTTGTTGTTGTTGTTGTAGTTTTTGTTTGTTTTGTTTTTCTTCGCTCAAATAAAATTAAAAAAAATTTTCTTTCAGTTCTGAATGTTCTCTAATTTCCCTTGAGATCTTACCCTTCACCCATAGATTATTTAGAAATATGATGTTTAATATCCAAGCATTTGAAGACTTTTCTAACTTCTTGTATTGATTTCTAGTTTAATTCTGTTGTGGTCAGAAAACATACATTGTATGATTTCAGATCTTTGTTTTATGAGTGTTTCATGTGAGAAAAATGTGTATCTTGCTGTGGTTGAATGGAGTCCTCTTATCAGTGTGACATTGATCCAATTGTTGGCATTGAGTTCTTTTATGTCCTTGCTGACTCTGTCTGCTGGTGTTTGATTACTGTTTAAATGTTGAAACCTCCAGGTGTAAGTTTGAATTTGTCTATTTTAAAATTTATATATATGTACATAAATACTGTATTATTAAATTTATTGAGGCATGAAAATCCTGATGTGCATATGGACAAAACAGTCAGTTTACTAGGAGTTAATGTCTGTTGTGTATTAAAATACCTAGTATTAGCCGGGCGTGGTGGCGCATGCCTTTAATCCCAGCACTCAGGAGGTTGAGGTAGGAGGAGTGTTGTGAGTTTGAGGCCGGCTTGGGCTTCAGTGCAAGCGCAAGGTCAGCCTGAACTACACAGTAGGACCCTGCCTCAAAAAACGAGGGCCGGGAGTGTGGCTCAGTGGCTTAAGTGCCTGTCTGGCAGGCGTGAGGTTGTGAGTTCAATCCCCAGTGCCACAAAAAAAAAAAAAAAAAACCTAGTATTTCTTTTCCTGAAGTGTGTATACATTTTTTGTGCAGAAAAATTTTTTATAATATATATATTTTATTTAAAATATATATTTTTAAAATTTTATCTTGTCATAGGGTCATGCTACATTGCCTGGACTGGCCTTGAACTTTCAATGTTCTTGTCTCAGCTTTCTGAGTAGCTAGGATTATAGCTATGTACCACTTGTGCCCAGTACTTCATATAATTTTATGCCCCATTGTTAGGTATACACATACAAGATTGTTTTCTTGGATGAATTGACCTTTTTATCATTTTTTAAAAATCTTTATTCCCCATGATTTTCTTTGCTTTGAAGTCTACTTTGTCGTATTCACAGTCATTCCAGGCTTTTGATGATTGGCATTTGCATCTTTTTCTTCCCACATAAGTTGTAATTGCCCTGGTTCTTTGTACGCTGAGCTATTTTGTACTATGTCATGGACATTTGGAATATTATATTGTAAGACTGTGTGTCTTGTGGAAGAATGTTGATGTGTGTGCTTTAATAGGCATTGACCCAGTTGAATTCAGGATGTGTTCTAATCAGCCTTAGGTGCAGTGTTAGTTCCATTTTAAAGCTTTCGCAGTGCTTATTTTGTACCTCATCAATACTGCCAAGAGGCTACCTGAAGCCAGCTTGGTGGTTTACTCCATAGTGTTGAGGTACTGGTCATTTATACTCAAAAGTTACTCATAGTAGTGTGGAGCCTCTGTATAAAGCTCTACTGCTGTCTGAGTCCTTGTCCCCAAGGGCTTCCTTTTTGAGGGCTTGACCAAACTCAGAGGGAATTCATCAGGGCCCTTGTTTCTGGCAGAGGACTCTAGCCCTCATTCTGCAAGCCCTAAAAGGACACCTTGCTCTAAGTGGCCAAAGGGCAAAGGCCGCTAAACTTCTTGGTTCTCTCTTTGCTCAGTATGTCCTCACTACTACCTTGTTGGCTCTAGGTTTTTTAGGTTGATTTTGTTTTAAAATTTCTTTCAGTTTTAATTGTCTTTAGCTGACAGACTTGTCTCACCTGCTATTACTGGAGCTAGGAATAATGATTTTAAAATATTTTCCAGTTTGTGAGTTAGAGGTTGTTAAGGGTGGAATTATATCCCATCAAAATTAGTAAGTTGAAATTCCAAGTAACCCACAGCATTTCAAGAGTGTGAGCTCATTTGGCAACAAGGTCATTGTAGATGTAATTACTTCAGATGAGCTCATGCAGGAGTGGGGTGGACTCTAATGTAATAAGACTGGTATCCTTATCAAAGGGAAAAACTGGGACATGGACAGGCACACAGGGGAACACATGTGAGCCTGAAGGTACAGATCATGGTGACACTTCTTAGTTGAGGAATACCAAAACTGGCCAGCAATCCTCCAGATGCTGGGAAGGCTTGTAGTAGATTGGTCCTCAGCCCTCAGCCCTCAGCCCTCAGCAGGAATTAATGCTGCTAGCACCTTTATCTTATACTTCGAGCCTCTAGAACCATGAGACAATAAAGTTCCATGTTGAAACTACTCAACAGATGGTACTAGAAAAGGAATGCAAAGTGCTCATGTCTCTACTCATCTCCTCCATGACTATGTTAAGATCTTTAAGAAAACATATTCTTTTGGGTCCTTACTTTAATTTTAAGTACCTAGCCCATTGCTGGTACATGGTAGTTAGGCGCTTGATTAATATTTATAGTTGTTGAAAAAGAAAAGTTAATATTCCTGAATTGATAAATCTTGCATGTCTGTATCTGTCAATCTGATCAACCCCTATGAAGGTAACGACGTGCAGTATTGTAACTGCTGTCGAACTTCAACCACCTCGGTGTGTGGACCTTCGGTGTTGTCGTGTTGGATTTGTTGTTGTTGTTTGTTTGTCTTTTTTGATTTTTGTTTCTGTCTTATGTGTCTATTTTCTCTTAAATAAATAAATAAATAAACATTTATAGTTGTTGTTACTATATTGAGATATTTATGATCCCTGAAAAACCTTGTTGTGCACAATCATGCACTACAAATAATATCTTATGAAAAATGTAAGATTGTGGAAGATGCCTCAAAATTAATGCAGCCTGGTAACTCCTAGGACAACCAATCACGAGTACCTCAGGAGATTTCCTGGACCACCAGGGAGGCATCTTGGTATGGCTGGATATCCCGAAATGTGTACTAAAAATATATTAAATCAGCAGAGTGGTACTCACAGTGCTGCTCAAGTTGGTATGTGACTGATGGGGATTGGGACAGTGTGAATAGTGGTGAAACTCAGAGCCAGTGGGACTGCTGTCACAGTGGCCACCAGGAGAACCCATTGCAGCCATTGAAGCAAGGTGAGTGGTCCTCTGCCTGCCAGCATGTCCCCATCTGCAAACAACTTCCTAGCATGACCAAAGTTTTTCTTTCTGTCTGTCTTTTTTTTTTTTTTTTTTTTTTTTTGGCTGAAGCTTGTACCTCACTCCCTCCACTACCTTGCATAGAAAGCTTATGAAGGAATCAGTGTGACTTCCATGCTGTGATGATATCATTCCTGTTTACCAGTCAAACCTGAGACTGGCTCAAATTCACCTGTTCGTCTTCTGTACTAGTGCTTATGTTAAATTTACACGTCTTAGAATTCATCCTTATCCATTTTGACTATCTCTCCCTTCCCTATGTCACCCCATCCTTCACCTTCTCCCTCCCATCCCCTCTCTCCCTGTTCTCTGTCCTCTGTCCCCTCTCCCCCTTTCCTTCCTCCCTCTCTCTCCCTCTTCTCCCTAAGTTGCTCAGGTTGGACTCGAACTTGTGATCCTCTTGCCTCACTCTCCCAGAGTGCTGGGATTACAGGCATGTGCCACGATGCCTGACCAGCCAAAGTCATATTCTTTTTTTTTCTTTCCTTTAAAAAATACTACTTTAGTCCATGTTTGTAGTGTATAATGTTTATATTCCTTGTGTAAAGTTGGTACTTGTACATAACACATCTTAGTTCCTTCTGTCATCCCCATCCCTTCCTCCCCCTCCATTTCCTGATCCCTTTCCCACTTGAGAAAGATCTGTCTCCTTACTCCCTATTATACATCTTTTATTTTACTCTTTATTCGTAATATGGGTTTCTCATGTAAGAGAAACTACAATATTTAAGCTTGTGTGTTTGATTTATTTCACTTAACATTATAGTCTCATGGTGAATGCATTTGCCTACAAATGACTCATGTATCTTTCTTGATAGCAGAATAGTACTCCATTGTATGTAGATATTATATTTTCTATATCTGTTCATCTGTTGATGGACATATAGACCACTTCCAAGATTTAGCTCTTACAAATTGTACTATGTAAGCATGGGTATCCATTTATCACTGTGATATGATGTCTTTAAGCAGAGCCATATTCTTAAATTACCTTGAAGCTATTTAAAAATTAAGTTGGTATGTATCACCCTCAGTGTGTTCAGTTTTAGCACTCTTTCAGTAAATAGGCCTTTTCTTTAGGATAGAGAAAACTATTCATTTTTCCTATTGATTTCCCTTCTTACAATAGGGTTTGTTTATGAATTTTCAGTTTGATCTTAATTGTATTTCTAATATGTTAATAAGTCTGCTTTCCTGAAATATTTAAGGCTACTTTCAGGCCAAAATCACTGAATTTTAATCTTGAGATCAACTCACATAGCTTCTATCTTTTAATTGTTTTTAGTTTTCTTAATATTGTATGTAAATTTCAACTGACCTATTCATGAAATTCACAATTTAACTTTTATAACTTAATTTTTATTTTCAGTTATTTTTGAAAATTCAAGTAAGTTATTATGACAGAATGTCTATCAAACCTTTAATATTTAGACTACAAACCTTTTTATTGTTGGCACATGTATAATCAGTTCATAATTGAATAATTGGCTTTTTATCTCAGTTCAATTTGGGAGTATAGTTTTTTCCTTCCCTTGGACTATATTTACAGAGAAGTGCATAAATAATGATATGTTTTTGTAGTACATTTTTCTAAATAAAGAATATCTTTTAAAGAGAACTTCTCTATGTGAGAATAGAAGTAATAAACTATTCCTTGGTACAAAATAACTTTCCTGTGAAAATTTCAGGCATGAAATTGAAAAAAATAAAACCTCTTTAGGGTTTGGGTTTCATTTCTATAGGACTCTTGCAATTTGGTAGTAATTTAATGTCAACATAGGTTGGTTGCTTTGTATCATTTTATTGAATTTTTGACAGTATATTGCAGGAAAAGCTTTATTTCCCAAGACAGAACTCAGTATATTAATATGATGATAGCACTTTTATATTCTCACCTAATGTCTGTAGCTGGAACTGAAAACAGTGGGAGAGCAACTTTGCAGGGGAGGACAGGAAAAGCGACACTACCAAGAGTGCCAGACTGAAGGCAGCTTTTAATTTGATTAGTGTGTAATTCACTTGGGCAAATATTCCTTAAATGTAACAATATTCTTTCCCTTCCCCTCTCCTTTTTCTTTCTTTCCTATTTTTGGTTTTTTTGAGACAAGGTCTCCCATGTAGCCCAGGGAGGCCTCGAACCCACGGTGATCCTCCTGCCTCAGTCTCCCAACTGCTGGGATTATAAGCAGGTGCCACTATGTTCGGCTCCTTTATTTTCGTCTCCCTCCTTCCCTTCTCTCTGTCTCTCTTTCAGTCAGTCAGTCTGTCTGTCTGTCTGTCTGTCTGTCTTTCTTTCTTTCTTTCTTTCTTTCTTTCTTTCTTTCTTTCCCCTCCCCTCTTTCTGGCAGGGTCTCACTGTGTAGCCCAGGCTGGCCTTGAACTCACTATGTAGCCCAGTCAGGCTTGAACTTGCATTCCTCCAGCCTTAGCCTTCTGAGTGCTAGAATGACAAGTGTATACCTCTGTACCAGGCAATACAGTGATTTCAGAGAATACCAGAGCTTGTTTCTAATTCTGGAAGTGAGAAGAGGAGAGTGTGACTGTGTTTTTAGTGTGTTGCTTGTAATTCTCTCCTCCCCTGCTTTTGAGCAATGTGATTATTGAGTTGAATATTGTGATGTTATTGGCACATTTACTATTTCCCTTCATTTTATTCTTGCACCTTCCTGTGTCCACACTACCCTCTCCACCAGTGTGTTTCATGGATGGCGTGCTCGATGCCCAGGGAGAAAAAACTTCTAGTGTGAATCTGCGTGTCATACTTGAGGTGTGCATAAAACCAGCCCTGACATAGCCAGACATAGTGGCATGAGCCTATAACCCCAGCACTAGGGAGGCTGAAGTAGGAGTATCCCATGAGGTACAGGCCAGTCTGGGCTACATAGTGAGACCCTGCCTCAAACAACAATGGACCACCCCCAACATTCAATGGTCAGTTCCCACAGGTAGTTTCTGCTGTTTACAGTAGGTATTTTATAAAATCACCCTGAATGCTAAATCATCCCTGCCCCCCTCCAATACAGACAGGCTCCTCACAACATTGCCATCAGCTGATCAATATACAATCTGTGTTATGCATGTTTCTGTTTAAAGACACTTATTTACTGTACATTATTGTTTTATTAACATTGAACTCAAGGCCAACAGCATTGCAGCTCTTGCCTGAATAAAATTCACTTAATGGGTGTTGTCACTCTAAGGTGCGTCCAGCCTTCTCATGCTTAGGAACACTAGACAGCACTTTAGCACTGTGCTTGGGGGTGATTTTCTGGAGCAAAATCATGAAAAGCACAAACATGTGCAAAGCATAACTAAATAGACCATACAAAGACTGCTTGTTTGCAGTACAGGAGCTGAAATAGGAAAGCAGAGTGTCACCTTGTTTGACCTCAGCTGGGAACATAGATTTGGGGTGAGTTGATTGCATGGGTATGTATACTCATTGTGTGTCTGTGTCTGTAAATATCTGCAAATGCCTAGGAAAGTGATACATTTTTTTCTCTCAGCACTGGCGATTGAATCTAGAGCCTTTTCTCTAAGCTACATCCCCAGCCTTTTTTATAAGATTTAATTTTGGGGAGAATGGGAGGGACAGAGTCTTGCTGCCACCAGGTTCTCCAGGCTGGCCTGAAACTTTCGATCTTCCTGCCTTAGCTTCCCAGAATACTGGGATTATAGGCAGTGCCAACACGTCCAGCCATGAGTATTGATTTTGGGGTTGCAAATATGATTTAGTATATGTGCTACTGAAGGGAGCACACAAATATGTTTTAATAAGTAGGTGGATTTTTAAGTGCAGAATCTATGAATAATGATGCTCAACTCTACTTGAATGCCTGAGATTGGAGTTCTGCCTCCATTACTTCTGAATCAAATTGCTTTACCCCCCTCTATCTCAGTTGCCACATTTATGAAACAGGGATAAATATTGTGCACATCAGAAATCTATGAATATTAATAAGTAAAAATTAAATGAAGTCATGATCACTTTGCCCAACATGTGTTAAGTCCTTCCTAAGTGAGAGTGGTAGTGATAGTAACTATTAAGACAAGTTACAAATGGAAATAGCACCTGCCTTTATTAAATAACTATTTTGATGCTCACAGTAACACCTACAAGTAGGAAATAATATCTGTATGGCACAGGTGAGAAAATGAAGGCTCAGAGAGGTTGAATAATCTGGCCCATAGTTGAAGTGGGAATTTGAACCCAGGATTTAGTGATTTCAAAATGCGCACATATCTTTTGCCCTGGTGGCGTGAAGGAAGTTACGTGCCCTGGTCCTGGATCATCAAATTAGGGCTCCCTGTCCAGGTGAGAATGGGAGGTGGGTAGGAAGCAGGATTATGCTGTCGGAGGGGAAGCCCATGCTTGCCAGGGCACAGGTATGGAGCACAGAGGCATCCAAGTGACCAGCGTTGGAATACAGAGACATGGAAAAGTCATAACTCAAGTGGGATAGAAGCCAGGGATCTGGAAAGAGAGTTGGGGCTTTAGCTAAGGACCAGTTGGAAAGAAAACCTGGCAGGGCATGTTTTACACATATTTCAGGGAGGCTCCTTGGTGTAGCCACCTATCAGTCATCTTCCTTGCTGTCCAAAACTGTAGTTGTAAAGAATAGTGCATATAACTGCTTTTTTCTAATTGTTTCCCTCCACATGTTTCTGACCTTTAAGTCCTCGCTGTTATAGCCAAGTCAGCATTTTGTGAAAGCTTTGTTTTTCCACTCCTTCAGCCCACTGGTGTAAGAGTATTATTTTCATCCCCCTCTGATTCCAGAGATGGGTCCTCTCTTGGGGTGGCTTTGGAGAAGAACTTCTTATATCACATGGTTAGTGTTTGCAGGTAGAGTGAATTGGAAATGATCCTCTTTCTCATGTAGCCCTAACTGGTACATAAAGGCACTTTCCCATATCCTTTTCCTGAACATTTGCAGAGAGATTTCTCTGAGCCAAGACTGAGCAGAATGTTGTGGATGCCCAAACTCCCAGAGAGACACATGGAAGTTTTCTTTCATTTTCTCCTTATTATTCTGCAAATATTTTTCAGTAGACTACAACATAGCAATTTGAGAGGAACACTTCATGGGGTTTTGTGGAATGACTACTTATGTCTTGGTTCAAGTTTGGTGGATACATGCATTGGATGAATTTCATCAAATTTTGTGTGTATTTCAAATCCATGTAAATAAATGGTCAAAAGCCAAGGTAGTATTTTGGGAATATGTTTTTCTTACTTTTTTTGGTTTACAGGCAAGCTCCTAAAATGCCCAGATAGAAAATATTTCATGCTTTGCAGCCATGTGGTCTCTGTGGCAATTACTCAACTCTGTTGTTGTAGCCATAGATACTAAATAAACTGATGGGTGTGGCTGTGTTCCCATAAAACTTTATTTATAAAAACAGAAGCTAGTTTTCCAATCCAGTATGAAGCAGAGCTGTTACTTTAAGATCTGAGGAACTTCTTTGTAGTATTAAACCCTTGCAAAATTTTGTGTGTGCAGCAGTATTTGAAGTTTTAAGTTTGCATTAAAACTTTGTGGGTAGGACAGTGAAAGTAATGTTGTATGGAAAAGTTATCCTCTCCAATGAATTTTGCTTTAAGAAAATAACTTTTACACCAAAGTATTAAATTCATTGAGTAGTTTTTATTAGTGATAGGAGTAGAAAATTGAGATTAAATAGAGGAACCTCAATAGCTTGCTTACATCCTACAAAATAAATTGAGCATTTAATGATAAATTCTGAGGTACACTAGTCTCCTCTTATCCATATGAGTTATGTTCAAAGACTCCCAGTAGATGCCTGAAACCAAGGATAGTACTAAATCATATATATATACATATATATATACATATATATATATACTGTGTATTTTCCTTTATGCATGTACTTGTGCTAAACTTTATAAATCAAGTGCAATAAAAGATTAATAACAGTAATAATAAATAGGACAATTATAACAATGTATTACAATATGTTATGTGAATGTGGTCTCTCAAAATATGGAATTTTCTATTTAGTATTTTTGGACTGTACTTTAAGATCTCAGGTAATTGAAACCTCAGAAAACAAATCCTTCAGTAAGTTGGGGATTACTGCATTTGGTATTTCAGAACAGAGAGCAGAGACTGTTAATCTCCCACCCCATGTAGTGCATTCTTCATCTCCTACTCTTTCTCCTGTTTCTCAATGTTTGTGTACAGGAATTGATGGTAAGAGGTATGGATTTATGTGACAGGAAGGGACAAGGGGGTGCTGACAGCAAGATGTCACCACGTCTGCCTCCAGGAGAGAAGGGAAGGGGCAGACTTACAGCTCTCAAGCCATGATCAACTTATTTGACCTCTGTAATTGTTTGATTTTCATTAGTTAGTGGAAGATCTGTTTCTAAAGAGCTTTGTTTTAATGTGCTCTGCTTCAAATACCTTACATTGTGCCCAGCACTCTGTGCCACTGGTTCCCAGCTATATAGAACACAAATACTGCTAGAGAGAGATCATGCCTATGAGAAACATTAGCAGTTATCTGTTTCTCACTGTCTGTTTCCAAACTGGCTTTTACTATTTCATGTCTCTGAAAATGTTTTTCTCTAGTTATTAGATTTCATAAATTCATGTTGTTTTTGTCTCCTGGAAGTAAAACCTGGGTTTTTTTTAAAAAAGCTATATGTACTTTAGGCATTTGTGATATTGTTACTAATATGAAGAATGAGCCCCTTCTAACCACATACTATTTGAAATTTTATGTTAAGTGACCAGAAAATAGTCATAGGATAAAAGATCTAAGTAGGCGGGCTTAAAGAAAAACTAACTCAAGATCCTTTTATAGGTGAGTCGCAGGGCAACTTAGACTCTCTCAGGGCAGACCTCTGTTAAGTGGGTCAGTGCTACTTTCTAACATTTTACTAACAGTATAACATTTTGAAAGGCTTCTGAAGACAAAATAAGGAATCAGTTGTACTTTAAAGATTTGATTCAATCTGTGCCTGGAGTGTCTCTTATCTGCTCTACAGAACAGAAGTGATTGACTCAGGGCATTGGGATGGGTTGTGCCCCCTTCTCTGATTCTGACACTGTGTTCTCTCCATCTGTCCAAAATCTGCTAGCCCCTCCAAGCCCAGCCTTTCTCACCTGCATACAAACAAACGAGCCAAACTTCAGATCATTCCACAAAAATGTTCTGTTCTCTTGAGATCTCGTAACCTGCTCATTCATTTCATTGTGAAATTTGGTTCTGTGGGGTCAGCATTCAGATTACCCTGGCATGGATCTCACACCTAGTGAGTTTAGCATCTGTTTGAAGAGTTCTACAGGTGGTAGGCAATTTTTTTTAAAAAGGCGCAGGTGGGGGGGGTACTTTGCAGGGTTGAAAAGGACAGGTGCCAGGTGATTGCAGAAGGGTGAGGACTCAGGGTCAGATTGGGTGGAAAGGAGGCAGAGGGTGGAGAAGGCACACATACAATAGAAGATGCTCATAGAAAATACTTGATGAGAGCTCTGGAAACATGCTCCTGGTGGTCTGCATGGGAAGAGCTTTAGCTAGGAAAATGGGCGATAAGATCAGAAAGTGGGTGGGATTGGCTTAATGAAGTTTTAAGTGATAAATGCTTGGCATTTAAATTTGTGTAATACTTTTGAGGAATTTACATTTTATTTTATAAGAGGTGCCGATCTTAGAGGTTTATGTGCAGGCCTGGTATATAATGAAGAGTGTTTTATTCATTTACCCAACAAACTATTATATCATGATGAAAATGAATTAGAGCCAAGAGATGCCAGTACCCATTGTAATAATCCAGGCACAAAATAAAGAGTTGCCTGGAACTGAGCAATAGCAGCTGAAATGGAAAGAATAGACTTAAAAGATTACAAAAGATGAATTGATACAACTTAATGAGTAATTAAATGTGGTTAGCAAAAGTGATCTGTGCACTATTGTTTGGTTTTCTTGGCTGGTTTTTGTTTAGCTGAACTGAAAACTCATATGGGGTGGAAACTACATTTTATAGTATTATAGTAGATGCCTATTGTGTATTTATTCCTGTTTAAAGAATTTAACACCTGCTATTCCATATAGCATGGTACTTTAAATACTGACAGATGACTCCCTAATAAAATATAAGGGTTTGCCATATAAGAAACAAATACTACTGGAATTAGTCTTCAAATCACTATTAAATTTTTTATTGAGATAGTTATCACACCTTCAACTTTATTCTTTAAAGTGTACAATTAAGTATTTTTAGTATGTTCACAGGATCTTCCCTATTCTTCTTCTCCTTTGCCCTTGATATTTACTGACCTATTTTTGTCTATAGATTTGTCTGTTCTGGTATTTCCTATAAACAGAATCATGTGATACGTGGTCTTTTGTATCTGACTTCTTTCCTTTTACACAGTGTGTTCAAGATACATTCTTGTAGCATGTATGAGCACTTCCTTTTTATGACTGAATAATATTCTGTGGTGTGGAGTTGCCATATTTGGTTTATCCCTTCATCACATGATGCACATCTGGGGTCTTTCTACACTCTTGTTGTGATGAAGAATGCTGCTACAAACATTCATGGGTAAGATTTTGTGTGACCAAATGTTTTCAGTTCTCTTGGGTACTCTGTTCTATATAGAGATTGATTGCTGGGTTATATGGTAACTCTATGCTCAACATTTTGAGGAACTGCCAAATTGCTTTACAAAGTGGCTGTATCATTTTACATGCCCATTTAACATGTGGAGAGTTCTATTTTCCCCATGTCCTTGTTATTGTGTTTGTCCATCTTTTTTTTTTCCATCCTGATAGGAATCACTATTTCATTGTAACTTTGGCAACATCTCTGTTATGACTGATGATACTGATCTTACTGAGGTTATTGGCCAGTTGAATATCTTCTTTAGAGAAATGTCTGTTTAGATCTTTTGCCCATATTTTAATTGGATTATTTGTCTTTATCATTGATTTGTAAGAGTTCTAAATGAAAGGAGTTAGTCTGAAAAGTCCATGAACTATATGATTCTGACTGTAGGACATTTGGGAAAAGGCAAAATTGTGGGGTCAATACCAAAAAGTTCAGTGGTTGTGAGGTGGCTTCAGAGGAAGGAGGGATGGCTATGCAGAGCACAGAGTTTTAGGGCAGCAAAACTATTCTGCGTGATACTGTAAGAATGACTACATGTCACTACACGATTATAACCCATGGACAGTGCAGCCGACAAAGTGAACCCTAATGTAAACCAAGGACTGTGCCTGGTAATGATAGGTTGATTGTAACAATGGCACCATTCGGGTGTGGGATGTTGTTGGGGGAGGCTGTGTGTAGTGGGAGCAGGCAGTGTGTGAAAACTCCTTAAACCTTTTACTTACTTTGATTGTGAACCTAAAATTGCTTTAAAAGATGAAATCTAGTTGGAGTTGGAGGTGCAGTGGTACATGTCTGTAATCCCAGCACTCTGGGAGGCTGAGGCAGGAGGATTGCAAGTTTGAGCCCACTCTGGGAAGTTTAGTAACTTAATGAGACCCCTTCTCAAAATAAAAAAGGACTGGGAATGTAGCTCAGTTTGAAGGTCCTGGATTAATCTCCAGCACTGTGGGGAATGGTAGGGGAGTGGAGGAGAATTTACTTAGGAAAATTCTAGATAGTTTAAATTTGTGTGTCAAAGGCATGAAGTAAATAAAGTGAGGAGAAGTTGTTGTTGATCCCAGGGATCAGGGAAGAGGTAGGTAGGGTTCAGGTGTAATCTGAAGAATGAATAGGATTTCTGTCATCTGATAGTATTTCAGTGTATAGTATTTCAGTGTATGCAGCTATGGACAGGTGACCTCTCAGACCCACAGTTTCTTCAGTGGGGTTGTGGAGGGAGGACAGCAGATAATGCAGGTCAAGTGTTTAGAACAGAATCTAGCATATGTCAGCCAGTAGAGCTCAGCCTATAATGATCAGTGCCATGTAGTATTGTGGCTCTCATGGTCCAGCTCAAGGAACACTGGTTAGGCTAGGTGTGGTGGTGCACACCTGTAATCTCAGCACTGGGAAGCCTGAGGCAGGAAAATTACTGCAAGTTTGAGGCTAGCCTGAACTACATAGTGAGACACTGTTTAAAAAAAAATACTGGTTAGATGTCACAGAAGGGGCATGTAACACTAAGAAAGGAATGTTGATAAAGATTGCTGTGTTGCTGTCTGTGAACTGTTACATCAGCTATACTCAGATGATACAACTGTAAAGTAGACCTAGAGAAATCAGATGTTATGCTTTGATCTTCACAGAAGGCAATTTATAGGCAGAAGATATCCTTGAAAAGGCAAGGGAATTTTGGTAATGTTTAGAAAATAATCCAACACGGGAAACAGGGATTTTAATTGAGAGACTATTCCCATAATTTTGAAATCATTGCCCAAGACTTTGGTTGGTTTGCATAGTGGGCAGATTATTTTTCAGTCAATATAAAATATACTTAATCAACATTCCATTTAATAGTTCACAAAAGTAAGCAGCAGAGTTTTTCCTCCTTCTTCCCCTAGTTCATTATTACGGCAGTCATATCAAACTTTGTTTCAGACTGATTTGATAGGAATCATTTCCAAGTAAGTCACCAGTATTTTAACAGTGTACTTTTGATGTTGGCCTTAAGAAGTGAAACTTTTTTCTTATTGAGATGAATGAAAAAGTATGAAATGCCAAGAGTTTGTTTTGTGTACTCAATGGCTGTGTGTCTATCTGTCTGTATTTCTCTCTTTCTCACTTTTATTGCACTGTAAAATCCATGTACCATAAAATTTCATCCTTTGATTGTGGAAAAAATTTTTGTGGTGCTGGGGATCAAACCCAGGCCCTCATGCATATGAGACAAGTATGCTGTCGCTGAGCTGCATCCCTAGCTCTAAAATTTTACTCTGGTGAGCGTACCATTCACTGGTTTTTAGTATATTCTAGAACTGTCATCACAGTCAAGTACAGATAATTTTCATCACACCAAAAACAAAACAAAACAAAACAAAAAAAACCCTGTATTACTTAGCTGTCACCCCCAAGTCCCACCATTCCCCCAACTCCTGCTTTCTATGAAATCTGTTGAAAATTAGATTCCCTCCCACTAATCTGTAGTAGAAAAAATTAAATCCATTTAAAGTAGCATGAAAGAATAAAATGTAATTTGAGAATGAATTAATTGCAGTGAAGCATATAGAACCCCAAATAACCAAAAGCAAAAACAAACCAGTCCATGATTCATCATAGTCAAAATTCCAGAAGTCCAACACAAGAACAAAACCTAAAAAGTGGCTAGAGAAAAGCAACATATCACTTATAAAGGTAAACTCATTGGAATTATAGCAGATGTCTCAACACAAACCTTAAAAGTCAAGAGAACTTGGAGTGAAGTGTTTCACTCTAAAAGAAAACAATTTCTAACCTAGGCTGATATACCGTGCAAAATTATCATCCAAAATTGATGGAAAAATAAGATATTTCCATGATAAAGAGCTCCTCAAGAAATTCATGACCACCAAACCAGTACTCCCAAATATCCTAGAAAAAGACTACAAAACTAACAATGACAAAAGGTCTAATAGAAAGAATATACCAGATTGGGTGACCAGTTAAGCAGAAGGGGAAGATAGGGACTCAGCAACAGAAAAATTAGGCAATGACAGGAATAAGTCAGTACCTGTCAGTAGTAGCTCTCAATTTGAGTGGTTTCAATTCCCCAATCAAAAGACATACACTGGCAGCATGGATCAAGAAACAAAAGCTAATGGTATGTTGTATACAAGAAACACATTTTACCCAAAAAGAAACTTGTAGGCTAAAAACCAAAGGATGGAAAACAATGTTCCATGCAACGGGAATCTGAAAAACAGATGTAGGTGTATCCTGTATTCATATAAAGTGTGCTTCAAACCAAAATTGATCAAGAGACAAAGAAGGTCGCTATATTTTGTGTAAGGGGACATTCCAATAGCCAGAGATAATTATTAACATATATGCACTGAACAATAGCACACCCATCTTCACAGAACAAGTACTACTGTACATAAAATGTGGACCTCAATATCCCATTATCACAAATAGACAATCAAATAGACAAATCAACCAAGAAATAGAAGCATTGGAACCAAACCTTCAAAGAAATGGACTTAATAAGGTATCTACAGTGTGTCCCACCCTGAAATAATGGAACACACATTCTTCTCAGCTGCACATGGAACTTTCCCCAAGATAGATCACATAGTATCCAATAAAGCAAGCTTGAGTAAATGTGAAAGAATTGAAGTTATACCAGTCATATTAGCAGATCATAGTGCAATTTAAAATTCAAAAGAAAACACAAGTTATGCAAATGCATGGAAACTAAACAATACATTCTTAAACAATGGGTTACAGAAGAAATCAAGGGAAAAATAAGACAGTTTCTACAACTAAATGATAATGCCACTACAACATACCTGAACTTATGGGATATAGTGAAAGCAATCCTATGAGGGACGTTTATAGCTGTGAATGCCTCATCACAAAAGCAGAGCAACCCCATATAAATAACCTAATGTACACTCCAAGATCTTAAAAAAACAAGAACCCAAACCCAAAGCTAGTATAAGGACGAAAATTACAAAGATCAGAGCAGAAATCAGTGAAATTGATATAAAACAAACAATACAAAGAATCAATGAAAAGTTGGTTCTTCAAAAGAACAGACAAACCATTAGGCAGTATAATGAGAGATGGAGACGGAGAGACAGAGAGAGAGGGAGAGAGAACCTGAGTCAATGCAGTTAGACACAAGAAAGGTGAAACCACAATGAGCACTGTTGAAATAAAAAACATTCTTAACCACTTCACAAAACTATATGGCAATAAATTGGAGAATTCAAAAGGATTGGATAGATTCCTACATACATATGAATTACCAAAATTGAAGCAAGAAGATTTTAAAACACTGAATAATGTAATAACAGGCAATGAAATTGAAGCACTAATAAAAAACCTACCAACTAAGAAAAGCCCAGAACTCAATGCATTCATTCATTGCTGAATTCAGCAAAAAGTTCAGGGAGAACTACCTCGAGGTCTTTAATGGAATCAAAAGGGAAGGAGTAGGGTACTCCCAAAGTCATTCCTGGAAGGTAGTATTAACCTGATTCCAAAAGCAGACAAGGATGCAACCAAAAAAGAGAACTTTAGACTAAACTCTTTAGTGAGTATAGACACAAAATCCTCAACAAGACACTGGCAAACAAAACGCAACAAATCATAAGAAAGATCATGCATCATGATCAAGTAGACTTCATCTCAGGAATGCATGGATGCTTTGACATACACAAATTAATAAATGTAATACATCACATAAACAGAAGCAAAGACAAAAATCATATCTGATTAGGCACAGAAAAAGCCTTTGACAAAATCCAGTATCCTTTCATTAAAATATTCTGAAGAAAATAGGTATAGAAGGACCTTATCTCAATCTGATA
This sequence comes from Dasyprocta punctata, assembly GCA_004363535.1. Lineage (NCBI taxonomy): Eukaryota > Metazoa > Chordata > Mammalia > Rodentia > Dasyproctidae > Dasyprocta > Dasyprocta punctata. The sequence goes on from RJWM01000582.1 coordinate 16,802, forward strand.
AAAGCCATTTATGACAAACCTACAGCCAACATCAGCTTAAATGGAGAAAAACTGAAAGCTTTCCCTGTAAAATCAGGAATAAGACAAGGGTGTCCACCATCAGCACTCCTGTTGAAAACAGTACTTGAACCATTAGCAAGAGCAGTTAGGCAATCAAAAGAAATGGGGATATGTATAAGAAAGGAAAACATGAAATTACTATTATTTGCAGGTGACATGATCCTCTACATAGAAGATCCTTTAAAAAACGCATCAAAAGACAATTAACCAAATTTAGCAATTTAGCAGGATACAAAATCAATTCAAAAGTAAATAGTGTTCATGTACACAAATAATGAACTCACTGAGAAAGAAATTAGGAAAAAATTACCGCTCCTAATAGTACCAAGAAAAATTAAATACTTAGGAATCAACATAATTGAGAAAGTAAAAGACCTCTACAATGAAAACTAGAGTATTCTGAAAAAGAAAATTGAAGAGGGAAATTGACATCACAAAAGGGAAAGGCATCCTCTGTTCCTAGATAAGGAGAACCAATACAGTCCTAGTGGCCATATTTCCAAAATTAATATACAGGTTTTACACAATCCCAATAAAAATACCAACAGTATTCTTCACAAAACTGGAGAAAAGAGTGCTAAAATTCAGTAGTAAAAGTGGTCCTGGGTAACAAAAGCAAAGCAGGAGGCATCACAGTCCTGGGCTTGAATTATATTGCAAAACTGCAGTGATAAAAACAGCATGGTAGTAGAACAAAAACAGACTTTAGGATCAGTGAAACAGAATAGGAGATGCAGAAACCACGCCAAGCATGTTCAACTATTTCTTTGACAGAGGAGCCAAAAACATACACTGGAGAAAAGATAGCCTCTTTAATAAATGGTATTGAAAAAACTGGCAATCCGCATATAGAAGATTGAATCTAGACCCATATCTCTCACCATGTACAAAGCTAAAATCAAAATGGATCAAAGAACTAAATGCTAGAACATAAACAACCTGCTGGGAGATAAGATAGGTAAAATTTGAAGTAATAGGCAAAGACTTTTTGAATAGAACCCTGGTTGGACAGAAAATAGTACCAAGAATCTACAAATTGGATCGTATCAAGTAAAAGGCTTCTGTTCAGCAGGACAACCAACCAACAGAGTGAAGAGATAACCCACTGAGTGGGAAAAATTGTTTTTTCAGCTTCTCCTTAGAGAATTTGTGTTTAGAATATATGAAGAACTGAAAAACAAAATAGACCACACCCCCAAATAACAGACCCAGTGAGCCAGACGTGGTGGCTCACACTTGTAATCCCAGCACTTCAGAGACTGAGACAGGAGGATTACTGTGACTTGAAGGTCAGCCTGGGCTATATAGTGAGTTCAAGCCTTGCGTGAACTACATGGGGAGACCATGTCTCAAAAACAAAACAAACAAAACAGAACAAAACAAACCAGACCCAGTAAAAGGACCGGCAAGTGAATAAATAGATGCTTCACAGAAAAAGTACAAATGCCAATAAATACATGAAGAAATGCTCAACCTTGCTGGCCATTAGAGAAATGAAAACACTAAGATTACAGCTTACCTTGGAAAGAATGGCTGTCATCAAGAAATAAACTGGTGAGGCTATGTGAAAAAGAAACCCTTCTGCATTGTTGGTCTGAGTATAAACTAGCACAACCACTATGGAATCAGGTAGAGAGTCCTCCAAAAACTAAAACTAGAAATTCCATTTGACCTAGCTATTCCCCTTTTAGGTATCTTCCCGAAAGTGTTAAAGACATTGTATTATAGTAATACACGCAAACCTGTATTTATAGCAGCACAGTTAAGATTTAGCTGCCATCTCCAAGAATAGCTAAATCTAAATGGATTTTTAAAAATGTGATATTTACAAACAGTGGAATACTGTGCCATAAAGAAGGATGTTATTTATAGAAAAATGGAGGTATTCTGAGAATATAATGTTATATGAAATAAATCAGACACACAAAACTTAAATATTGTATGATTTCTCTTACATGAGAAACTCAAATTATAAAGAAAATAAAAGATCAGAGAATAGAAATAAAGAGATATTTCTCAAATGGAAAGGTGATCAAGAGATGGAGGAAAGGGACAGAGAGGAGAGGGAAGGTGGATGAAAAAGGAATTAAGATGTATTATGCACATATACCACACCCACACAAGGGATGTAAACATCATGTACTGCAAACATGTACTAATAAAAATAAAAAATAAACACAAAACATAAAAGTAAGAAGAAAAAAATAATGATTTAACTCAAGAAGTGCAAAACTTGTGTGCTAAAAACTAGAAAACGTTGTTGATGCTGAGCCTGCTGCTGCAGTTCTGTAATCTCAGAACTCTGAGAGGCTGAGGCAGGAGGATTGCAAGTTCACACCTAGCCTGAGAAATTTAGCAATTTAGTGAGACATTGTCTTAAACTTTGTTTTTAAAAGGACTGGGGATCTAGCTTAATATGAAGGTCCTGGATTCATTCAGTACCCCACCTCCAGGTTGAAGAATTAAGACCTAAATAAGTGGAAAGATGGTTCATGTTCATGAATTAATGTACTTAATATTAAGGTAGCAGTATTCCCCAAACTAAGAGACAAGTGTAATACAGTATCTGTCAGTGCCCCAGGAAGTTTTTTGGAGGGTGGGTGAGACGGGACAATTTAAGAAAGAAATCTTGAAATTTACATGAAAATGCAAGGGATCCAGAATAGCCATACAATCTTGAAAAACAAAAAGCTAAATAATTGTGCTCCCTGATTTCAAAACTTTCTCCAAAACTATGGTGAAAGCTATGGTAACAATAAGGGTAGACACATAGAGCAGTGGAACTGAATTAAGAATCCAGAAATGAGTCCTTGTATTTAGGGCAATTGAATTTCAACAGTGAGGCTGAGACAAATTGATGTGGGGAAAGAATATTATTTTCAACAAATGGTATTGCAACAATTGTATATCCACATGAAAAAGAATGAAGTTGGACCCCTACTTGAAACTATATCCAAAATTAACTCCTAATTGATTATAGACCTATGTATAAGGTTATGAATAAGCAAAAGGAAATATTATTTGGCAACAAAAAGGAATAAAGTCCTGATACTGCTATGAGATAAATGAACCTTGAAAACATCATACTAGAAAGAAACTGGCCATAAGTGGATACATACATTGTGACTACCTACATGAAATACATACAATAGCCAGTTACATGGAGAGAGAAAGTAGATTAGTGATTGCTAGGGGCTGGGGAATGACTCCTGATGGGTGCCAGACTGCTTTTGAGTATCATGAAAATGTGATGAAATTACATGGTGGTATGTATGGACTGCTCTGTGGGTATACTGAAAGCCATTGCATTGTATTTTTAAAAAGCACGAACTTTTTGACTTGTGTATTATATTTTTAAGCTATTGTGTTAAAATGCATATTTAATGAGCCACCTTTGCTTTATCTTTTTTCTAATTAGAGGCAGGGCATAGCAGAGTTTACATTTTATGTTTTTTAAGTCACATTTGTTTGCTTTTAAAAAATATGTTTCGTAGCAGTCTTTTGGTTTCCTTATGTTGTATGCCATTTTATCACCATGATACATCTTTTCAAAAACTTTTTACACTATATGGTGCAGGATAGAATTTGGTCTCCAGAGCCAGGCACACCAAAGGGTTTCTTCTCAAAACTTGTGTGGTGGCAAGTAATAGAATCTAATTCACCTTGGTTTTCTCTGTATTGTGAGCATGAGATACTATACAGTTTGTGCGGTGATATTGACAGTTCTTGGCACATAATAAGCTCACAATAAATATTAGCAATTATTATTGTTTTAAATTAGTTATTTTTATTAGTACCTGTTTGGCGTACATAATGTTCACATTCATTGCGTGGAGTTGGTGCATATATATAACACATCTTAATTCTTTTTTTTATCTACTTTCCCTCTCCTTTATAATTTGGGTTTCTCATGTAAGAGAAATCATGAAATATTGAAGCTTATGTATCTGATTTATTTCACTTAACATTATGGTGTCTAGGTGCATCCATTTTCCTACAAATGACTCATTTATCCTTCTTTATGGCCCAGTAGTTCTTCACTGTGTAAAGCATATTTTCTTTATCTGTTTCTTTATCTGTTTATCTGTTGATGGACATATGTGGTGCTATAAACATGGGTGTGCATGCATCACTGTAAAATAATATCTTTAACTTTTTTGGGAAGATACCTAGAAGGCAAATAGCTGGAATTATAGGAATATCCTTCATAGACTGTAACTTTACTGTCTTTTGTTTTAGTATCCTAGTTTCAATGTCAGCTTCATAAATTTAATTGGGATGGCTTTCCTTCATTATTGATTCATTTTAAAAAGTGAGATTATTTTTATAAAATTGGAACTGTCTATACTCTGAAGTCTTGATGGATTTTCCTGAAAAGGTACCTTGGTTGGTGCCTTGTGTGACAGAGTAGAGTTTCAATGACCATTTTCACTTCTCTGGTTACTGGGCATGCTTCTCATACTCTTTGGGCCCATTTTTAGACAATTTATTTGTGCCTAGACAATTTTTCATTCTTTTTTTTTAAAGAGAATAAAAATTTCAAAACAATTATTAGAGGGCAACAATGGTTAATATGTTGCATATTGTTATCTTTAAATTAGTTACTCAGAGTATAAGATAATCTGCATTTGTCCAAACAATATTAACACAAACCTTTTTTTTCAGTGAACTAAGAGAAATTAGTAGTATATTTATCTTAACTATTTTATGTATATGTATGTATATACATATTTTTTTCAACTTCTCACACTAGGGAGACAATACAATGTTTACATATGTGAGTCTGATTTGTTTCATTTATGAGTATGGTCTCTAATTGCATCCATTTATCTATAGAAGTCTCCAGTTTATCCTTCTTTATGTCTGAGTAGTACTCCATTGTATAAAAATGCCACATCTTTTTTATCTGTTCCTCAGTTGATGGGCATTTAGGTTTTTTCCAAGATCTAGCTATTACAAATTGTGTTGCTATAAATATGGGTGCACATATATCACTGTGCTATGAGGTTTTTAATTCTTCTGGGAAAACACCCAGAAGGGGAATAACTGGGTCAAATGGGGCCTCCAATCCTAGTTTTTTGAGGAATCTCCACACTGATTTCCTGAGTTGTTGTACCAGTCTACACTTCCACCAACAGTGGAGAAGGGTTCCTTTTTCCCACATCCCCTCTCACAGCATTTTTTCATTCTCTCCTTTGGTTTAAAGTTGTGCCTGTGATATCCTCTTTATCATTTGTAAAATTTCTTGTCATGGTTTTGTTTCTTCTTTTTGTGTATTTATGTCTGGCTTTTTTCTCAAGCTTTCTTATATATGTTTATTCTTTTTTAAAATTTATTTTTAAAAAACTAGCTTCTGGTGTTATGGATAGCTCTTCTGTATTTTTTCACTAATATGTGCTGTTTATTATTTCATTTTTCTGCTTTATTTTGATTTATTTAAACTTCTTGACTTGGAAGCATAGCTATTCTCAATCTTTCTCAGCTTATGGATGAATTTAAATCTATGTGTTTTAATATAGAATTTTTTCATTTTTTTCACTCTCTATTTTGACTTCGTTTTTAATCCAAGAGCTATGTAAAGCTGAAGGAAAATTTTTTAATATGTGAACTTAGAATATATGTTTGGTATAGATTTTTCAAAATTACATTTAGTGAATGAATTCAGATTGCAAATTTGGAAAATTTGTTAAGTTTCTTTTGTAGCTGAGTATAAAGTCATGAATTTTATGAATGTTTGTAAAGAATGTGAGGATTCTGTTTTAGGAGGAAAACACTTTTATTGAGTTTATTTTTCTTTCATGATATATCTTCCTGTAAACATTTGAGGAGTTTTAGTTCTGTCTTCATTCTTGGAGCTGGGATTTCCTACTTCTCAGAAAAGGTGATGGAGATGTGGGAAGAGGTAGAGAGATGGGCTTTCCAGAGGTTGCTCCTCTGTGTACTGGACATGCTTTGTCCTTTAGTCACTCTTACTGGTTTGTGCCCCACATGCAAGCTTCCAGGCTCAGTTTTTTGTTTGTTTGTTTGTTTGTTTGAACTGAGATTGAGAATTGAATCCAGGTCCTTTGCACTGAACTATGTCACCAGCTCTTTTTTATTTTTGAGACAGAGTTTCACTTTGTTGTCCAGGCTGGGCTCAAACTTGTGACCCAACCTCAGTTTTACAGCTTGAGGCAGAGCCAGCTCCATAGCTCCTGTGTCCAAGTTGTCCCTCCAGTGACCTCTCATCAGTCTAGTGGGCCTCAATATCCTGACTGCCCCCTGAAGAATGGCAGGAGTGTTGGCATTGAGCAGAGCTGGAGAGGTGTTTGTTTTGACTCTCTGGCACTGTGAGGAGGAGGCAGTTTAGGTTCACCCTGTCAGCTCCGAGCTGCTGAGCTGTCCGTTTCACTCAGGTTGGAAATGGAAAATTGGCTGTCCATGAAATGCTGCCATTTTTTCCCTTGAATAATGAAAAGGCACAAGATCTCAGGTAGCAGTGCACTTAACAGAGTAATTGAGTGCTCTGTGAAAACTAGTTTGTGAATTAGCTTTTGAGAAATTTTATATTCCAATGACCTTCAAAGGTTTGTATTTTTATGCACTTATTGACTTCAGCATCATTCCTATTTCAGTGATTCTTCATCCTCTAATGCATTTATGCACTGACCTAGGAAAACGCCATGTTTGACTTTTTCGAGTTAGCGGATAGTGAGAATCCTAAGTGGCATTTTAATCATTTGAGCGGATTCCAGGAACTGAAAGCTATTACCACATGGATCATAGTGCTGAAAAAAGCATGAAGAGTCCTTGCTGCTGGTGTTACAGTCTTTTCCACAAAGTCACACTAATGTTTCCATTTAGGAAGTGAGATTTAATTTTTCACCATAAATTTTTTTTTCACATAGGTGTTCTTTGAAGGAAATTTAAAGACTATAACCAAACCAAAGAAGAAACTAAGCCAAGCACAGTGGTACATTCCTATAATTTCAGTACTCTGGGAGACTGAGGCAGGAGGATCTTAAGCTTGTGAATAGTCTGGGCAACTTAGGAGTTGGCAAGACCCAACATCAAAATAAAAACTGTAAAAAACAGTGGGAATATAGCTCAGTGTGAAGGCCTTGGGTTGAATCCTTAGTACTGGGGAGGGAAAAAATAAGAAACTAAATTATACCGTATTAGTTTATATCGTTTCAGACTTTTAATATACATTATCTGGGAGAGATGCACAGACACAATTTTATAAAAAAGGAGTCACTTTTTTTTTTTTTTTTTTTTTTTTTTGTCTTTTTGAGACAGGTTCTCGCTATGCATTTGAGGCTGGCGTTGGGCTTGCTTTGTAGCCCAGGCTGTTCTTGGACTTACAACAATTCTCCAGCCTCAGTCTCCCAGTGCTGGGTTTACAGGAGTGCGCCACCACACCCAGCAAGGAGTCACATTTTATATACTGTTTTTAATCTTTTTTTAAAAATTTGTTTTAACATTTTTAACAGTAGATTCCCCTTTTAAGCACAGTTTTAGATTTACAAAGTATTGCAAAGATACTAATGAAAACTTTCCCATACCCCAGTTTCCTCAGTTATTATATCTAACATGAGTGCTGCACATATATTAAGCCAATCTGGATATACTCTGATGAGCTTGAATTCACACTTCATTCATATTTCCTCAGTAGTTACCTAATGGCCTGTTCAGTTCCAGGATCCCATCCTGGATATGACATTACGCATAGTTGTCCTGTCTCCTGAGACCCCTCTTGTTAGTGACAGTTTCCTAGATTTCTTTTGTATTTGATGACTTAAACCAGCAGCACTTTGTCTGATGTGTTTCTTGTGGTTAGACATGAGTCGTGCAGCAAGTTGTGCATTTTCGGGAGGAAGAGCATGAAGGGGACATGATGTTCACATCATAGCTTGTCACAGTACATATTACCAGCACAACCTCATACTGTTGATATTGATCCTGGTCACCTGCTTGGGGTCCTCTTTGTCAGATTTCTCCACATAAAATAATGTGTTTTCCTTCCTTTAATGGACCCTTTGGAAAGCACTTGCTACCACAGTCTACCCAGAAGTGGTGGGCAGTCTGGCCATGCTTCCTGAGGCTGAGAAGCTACATAATGTATTTGGAGTTCTTGCGCTCATTAGGTTGCTTTCGTCTCCCATTATTAATTTACTCAGTCATTTATTAATGCCAGTATGGGCTTGTGGACCTCAGTTTTATGGTTCAGGCTGTACTTGTTTTAGCACTCAAACTGTCTCCACACTGGCCACTGGGAAGGAGCTCTGTCAGTGGCATGTGTACCCTTGGCATCTCCCTGTCAGTGTGGTGGGTTCTCAGCACTACTTTCTGCCCTGAGGATGCTGGGAGCAACCATTTCTCATAGAGCTATCTATGCTTTTTTTTTTTTTTTCTTTTTTGGTCTCTTAAGACAGGGTCTCACTATGCAGTTCAGGCTGAGCTTGTTGAACTCACTTTGTAGCCCAGGCTGGCCTCGAACTCACAGTGATCCTCCTGCCTGAGCCTCCCCAGTGCTGAAATTACAGGCATGCACCACCACACCCAGCATTCTTATATGCTTTTGAAAGCCCCATATGTCTTTAAAAATAGCCTTTTTTCAAACTGAGTATACCAGTTATCATCCTATGTCATTATGTAAACTTGCATAGCACTATGGTTTGTTGGCGCTTTTAAATTTTCTTTTTTTTTTTTTTTTTTTCCTTTTTTTCTTTTTTGTGGCACTGGGGATCAAATTCACAACCTTGCACCTGCCAGACAGGCGCTTAAGCCACTGAGCCAAACTCCTGGCCCTAGTTTTTTGAGGTGGGGTCGCATTATGTAGCTCAGGCCGGCCTTGCACTTGCATTGTAGCCCGAGCCAGCCTCGAACTCACAACGTTCCTCCTACCTCAGTCTCCCGAGTGCTAGGATTAAGGGTATGCGCCACTACGCCCTGCTAACTTTTTTTTTCTTTTATACATGGTGGGCAAGTGCTGTGTCATTGAGCTACACCCCTAACCCTAAAGTATTCCTTTTTAGATTAGATTATTTTTGTTTTGATTATTAAGTTATAAGAGTTCTTTATTTAGAATGCAAGTCTTCTGTACATTACATGTACTGTAAATTGTATCGCCCTGTTTCTTTTTCTTAATGGTATCCAGTTTTTATGTTATAGTATTTAGTTTTTATGTTTAAATTTATGCTCCATTTCTAGTCAACTTTTGTGTATGGTGTGAGGTAAAAATTGAGTTAATCTCTCCCCCCCAGGATATACTATTTACTTCAGCTGGGTATTTCTTTTTCCTGTCAGGAAAAGACTTTTTCCTCATTGAATTATCTTGACACCTATCATAGAAATTAATTGCCGGTGTGGTAGTATAGCCTGTAATCCCAGCACTTGGAAGCCTGAGGCAGGAGAATCGCTGTGAGTTTATGAGTTTGAGGCCAGCCTGGGTTGCATAACCAGCCTGAATTATAGAGCAAGACCCTGCCTCAAAAAAAAAAAAAAAAAAAAAAAAATTCAAAAACAAAATTGATTGGCAAATAGGTCTATATTTGAACTTTCTGTTTTGTTCTGTTGATGATAGACTTACAAATATTTAATGTGCAGCTCACTGAATTCCCACAAACCGAACACAAATGTGTAATCAGCATCCAGGGCAGGAAGTAAACACAACCGGTTGCCAGGTGCTTTCCTCATGGTTCTCTGCTGTCCTTACCTTGTCCTGCTCAAGGATAGTCACTAGTCAGTTCTGCTTGTTATTTAATGGCATCATACAGTATGATTATCCTGTGTTGTTTATTGAATATTGGACTGAGACTAATTCACAAATATGTATTGTAGTTTGCTGTTCTCATTTCTGTATAATGTTCCATTTTGTGGAACAGTTCTTTATTCATTGTACTTTGATGCACATCCCAGTGCTTCTCAGACTTGGGCTCCTGTGAACTGAACTGCTATGCCCCTTTCACCATAGGTGAACATGTGTGCATGCATTTCCATTGTATACATACCCAGGGTAGATGTGTTGGGTTGTGGTTGATTTTAAAAAGAGTTTTAAATGCTCTTTTGAATCCATTGTGGGCCACATTGGTTTGCAAATTTTAGTGTTGTAACAGATTATCTTTTTCAGTACAAGGTTCTCTTGGTGCAATAGCATACTTAAGTGACCTAGAAGTTTTTGATGTATCAGTTCTTACCTCTGTCAATAACTTTGCTGGATTACCTTGAGCAGTTTGCTTAATCTCTCTGAATTGCTATTTTTCCCCATTAAATTAGCCGTAATGATTTTATATTAACTTATACTGTGATTTGAATGATGATTAGCCAAATAATTATAAAAGATTTTGTGATTAAAGCTTGTAAAATAATGCCTTTAGATACTTTAACGTTATAGAACTGTCAGTGTAAAGGGATAAATAGGGGAAAAAATAAAGAACTTCATTCTAGAAGATGTATATTTCCTGGGGTTTTCATAGTTGTGTGTGGTATTCTGCAGTGCATTATCTTGCTAAGCTTTGTCCTTGTTTTTGGGTTTTCTGTTGACCTTTCCACACATGAAATTAATAATGCTTTGTTTGGTGACACAGTAATTAAGAGAGCAGTAGCAACAGTAATTTCTCTTGCTATTACTGATCTCTATTTTTTTTCCCCTTGTCTCTTGTAAGTCTGGTCTGATTATCAGGTTGTAGAGTAGTTTACTTAATCTAACTTTTTCCCTCCTCTAAATCCTTCATCTTCCCCTTTCCTTGTAACACGTCACACCTTATTTAATAATGGTTCCATCAGAAAAATGAGCCATCATATATGTATCAATACCTCTTTAAAAGTTTGTTAGGTGAGGACATTTGGATTTACGTGGAGTACTTCTCATTAACCCTGAATTATTTACTAGTGGTAGATTTAATTCAGTTACTTTGTTGATCAAATTCGTTTTACCTAGTGGCAGACTTTGGAGTGTTAAAATTTATTTACTTCCTGAAAGTTTTAGTTTTTACATTATACAACCTTAGAGAGGATCTTGAGTGGTCGATTTTAAGCAGTTGTGAAAAACCAGAAAACAAAAAAAGGAGTGATCTTAGTTCACTGTGTTTAAAAGTCAAACCCTTAGGCCTGGCAGGACCCTGTGGGCAGTAGCATTTGCTCCTTTTCCTGTGGGTGAGCTCAGAGCATAGAACTGGGTTTGAGTATGAATTGGTGTGTGAACATTGACCAGTAATCGTTAGTTAAATGCTTAGGTACATTCATTCAGAATCAGCAGCTTTTTAGCAGGGCATGGTAGCTTATTCCTGTAATGTACGAAAGAAACATTATCTGAAGATATAGAGATAGGCTCTAAGTGAAACCCATTTCTGACTTTCTGAAGCTAAGGTGTTAGTAATACCTGGAAGAATCCTAATGTGGGAAAATACTGTAGTAGCTTGGGGACTTGCTTCCCGCAGGCTAGAACCCAGTACTCTGGAAAGCTGAAGCAGGAGAATTCCAAGTTTCAAGCCTATCTTGGGTAATTTAGTGGCTTAGCCAGAGCTGTCTCAGAAAAAGACAAAGTAGGGAGTGATATGTAGCTCTGTGTGCAAAGGCTCTGGGTTTAGTCTCTAGTACTGAAAAACAAACAACAAGCAAACATCCTGGAAACTTTTCTAAATGTGACTATAGTTTATCAAATTCTCATCAGTAAAGCGAACATACTAACAGTAATAACACCATGGATTGTGATGCCCAGTAAATGTAATGGTGCATGTATAGTACCTGGTTACACTGTAAGCATTCAGTAACTTTTAGGTGCCATTATTATTTATACTAAAAGAAGTTAGATTGCATTTTTAAATTTTCACAGAATTTTCCAAAATGACCATTGCTGTTTTATTATTATGTTTTACCCACTGCTTTTGGCAGGTGTGTGGGTCAGATGGTTGTCTGGGAGAGTCTGCCTCCCAGGGTGGTATTAGAAGCTCTAGTTGCAAAGTGCTCATTAGTTCCTGGTTGTCAAGTTATCTTGAGCTTTTCAGAAGACAGGCGATCCTAGACATGGGGGCAAAATTGTTGGAATTAGTACACATTGTCATATGTATGGCATTTGAACAATGGAGATTTGAAAGGAAAAATAAACTTGTAGGGAGACTGCATTAACTGATCTAGGAAGTAGTTACTTTTGGATTGTAAGTATTTAAATAAAACTTCCTAATGAAAATCTGAATTTTCCTGAGGCCCAAGGCAAGGGAGTATTTTTCTGCCAGTAAAATAACACTGAGCTTGATGCCCTTGTTCTACTCAGTGGTTGAGAAACATCTCATTGGGTTTATGTATGAAAGAAACATTATCTGAAGATATAAAGATAGCCTCTAAGTGAAACCCATTTCTGATTTTCTGAAGCTAAGGTGTTAGTAATACCTGGAAGAATCCTAATGTGGGAAAATACTGTAGTCGCTTGGAGACTTGCTTCCCACAGGCTAGAACCCAGGAAGCATCATCCACCTTCAGGGACTGCAGATTCTGCAGCCAGATCTCTGGTCTTAGAAAAAAGCAGCATAAAAAAAAAAAATCAGGGATTAGGGGTGCAGCTGCTTGGTGGAGTGATTTACTGGCATGTGTGAGGTGCCCAGCACAGAAAAAGAAAAAAGAGTCTGCAGACAGACCTTGGAGTCAGCCTTGCCTTGTGGGGGAGATAGTTTCCCCAAAACATTGCCACCTCACTGAACTGCAGGGCTCGTGGTAGGATTTGAGCTCTGTCCTACTTCTGGTTTCAAAGAGTTCACTGAGTTTGTTGTTTCTTTGTTATTACTGCGTTTATAGAAAATGAAGGTATAATATCTGTATTTTAAGCAAAGAGCGTGTTTTGGAAACCCATTTTAGGATTATCTGTTCGCTGAAAATTTACTCCACTTCTAAAGTCAGGAGGGACAGCAGAGAAACGTTGCTAAAGTGCCTTCTTAACACAGGCAGTTTTCTCTGCAAAGAAGAAATCATTTTATCATTGATAGTGTCCGGATGGTGGAAATGTGTGTGTTGTGTGTGTGTACAAACTTACTAAGAAGGACTGGGAAAAAGCATTTCAGTAAACAGGTAAGGGAATGGAGTTCAGTTCTGCTGCATGGGCATGAATTGTTTGGTATTTTGAGTGTATTGATATAACTGCAATAGAATTTTTTTCCCTTAATAAATGTGAGGATTTCTTAAATTTGTGTAGAGTTAACAGATTAGGGTTTCTGGCACAGTAACCTTGAACATGGAATGGCAGTGAAACTCACTGACCAGAAAACCTCATTCTCTGTCTTTAGCAAGGATTCTGTTCTTAACCCTTTTTTTAATAGCTTAAAGAACTGCCCACCTTGGGAAACTTAAAAGATAAGTTTTAGAACTAAAAGTTAGAAGAAGTAGATAGCCAACACATGTATTGGCAGGTTTTCTAGGTAGTAGGTTATATTTTCTCATGAATAAAAATTTTTACTTAGACATCTTAAACTATTGAAATGATAGCTTAATTTCTTCTGTCTCACCCTTCCCCTTTTAAATTTTGAGACAGAGTCTTACTAAATTGTTCAAGCTGGCTCAAACTCACAGTTGTCCTGCCTCAGCCTCCCAGAGTGCTAGGATTACAGGCATGTGCCACTATGCCTGACTCCATTTTCTGTTTTTTATTACTGTCACTTTCTGGCTTACTTTTGCTTCTCATTCCGCATAAGGTTCCTGGTGCATGCCTGTTGCATAGCCAGCACTTTAGTCCATGTCTGGGACTTAACTGTCGGGTCAGATCTACCTGTATGGAAAGTCAGCATTGAATGCTAAAACCATGTAGTCTGGAAATAAACAGGATTAAAAGAAGGGAACAGCTCAGCAACAATGAGAGCAGTGATTCTCAGATCTGTCAAAAACATTTATGTATTAACATATTATTGCCAAATTTTTATTTGGCCAAGTTACTGTCAAAACTACTACTATGTTTTGTTATATCATTAAAGAAGGGACATTTTAACATGAAAATTGAAAGCCATAACCTCAGAAAAAAGATTAGCCATTTAAAATTAGTTTCCTTTTACAAAATTCCACTAAGTTGTTCTCTCTTTTTCATTTCAACCCTCCCAGATGTTCTCAGAGTACTGATTGAGCTTCCTTGGGAGGGAGCTCGCTGGATAGGAAGACAGCGTGGCAGCCAGAGGAAGTCTTTTAGGGAATAGTGGAGGAGCAGGAACAAAGGCCTGGGAGTGGGCAGTAGTGGAGAGGAGCTCAGGCAGACTTGGGGAAACAGTGGGAAATAAATGATATTAGAGGATAGTATGCTTAAAACCCAGGGAGGGTATACAGAATCAGAATTTATTGAGCATAAGAACACAAAAATGGAATTTTAGAATAAGGATCCAAACTAGGCATGGTGGCACTTGCCTGAAAGCACAGTTCTGTGGGCATCTGAAGCAGAAGGATCTAAAGTTTGATCCCAAGCCTGACATTAGTGATTTAGTAAGACCCTGTCTCAAAATAAAAATTAAGGGGGGTGGACTGGGGATGTAGCTCAGTGCAAGGGCCCTGGGTTCAATCCCTAGTACGGGGGTGCAAGGGAGGGAGAGAGATCTAGGTGAGATTATTGGTGTACCCTGTGGTTCTAGCTACTCAGGATGCTGAGGCAGGAAGATCAATTGAGCCCAGTAGCTCAAGGCAGGCTTGGGCAATATAGTGAGACCATTTCAAAAAGAAAGAAGCACAAAACTGGACTAGAGGTGGACTGAGGAAACCTCATGTAAGGAGGGTCGTAGTGAGTGGTGAAGCTAAGGACAGAAGAGTGGGCATGGCAACAGCATAGAGCTAGTCTCAGAGATGGTTAGAAGAAAAATGGTAGAACTTTAAACATATATCTGTGAGGAAGAGAGAGGAATTAAGAGTTAAAGCAGAACTGAATGTGGTGGTGCATACCTGTTATTCCAGCGCTTTGGGAGGCTGAGGCAGGAGAACCATTAAATTTGAGCTCAGCTGTAGCAGGGTTAAGCAAATTAGTGAAACCTTGTCTCAAAATAAATATAAAAAAGGACTGGAGATAGGTTAGTATGAAGACTCTGGGTTCAATCCCCAGTACAAAAAAATTACAGCAAAGATTTCCAGGCTCAGCAGATAGCAGAACAGTGGTTGTGACACAAATTGAACGTTTCTCAAGCTAGAATAAAACACTAAGTTTCTGTTGCTGTATGTAGTCCTTCTTGGGAGTGTGTGAAACTACAGAATGTGCTCATGTGACCTTGGGTCTTTTGTGAGTAAAGCACTTCCCTTCCATGATTCCAGATGCTTAGGGAACACTCTGTGTCATTGGCTCCCACTGTATCCCCAACGTGAGGAAGGCCATGGTGTGGGATTGGGAATGTGCTGGATGAAAGACCTGGGACTTGGCCAAGGTGAGGCACACTTCAGAGTTGGGTTTGCGGGAAGCAAGGAGTAGTCTATGCTGGAAAATAAGCTTAGTTTTCTGTAAATGTTTCTTTTACTTGCTGTTGCATCTCTAGAATCTCACACAATTGGTGCATAACCTTATTTAAGAGCGTGTGATTTGATGCTGTAAGGAGTTACAGTTATACTGTTACACTGCCTAGAGCAGACAAAGAATTGTAGCATAAGATCCTAAAATTATGTTAGTTGGACATACCATGTGCGTTTAACCAAATTAGTCACAGTGACCCCCATAGACCTTTACACAAAATTGAGACAGAATTTTCTGTTTGCTAACATTTCTAAGACCTTCTCCCTTTTATGATTTAACCACATTTGGGAAAAATTTTGAGGCTGAAGTGCGAGCCCAAGACTATTGGTGCTGTTAATGGCCCTGCTGGTATACTCATGATTCCTGGGAGAGGATCAGGTCTTAGATGAGAAGATCTCAACCTCAGTTTTGAACACTTAAGAGTTTGATATGACCACCATTAAGGGATTCAAAGCTTTGGGAAGGAAAAGGGAATTTGAATGAAATAAAGCTTTATAGGTCATGTGAGGGGTGTTCCAAAAGATGGCTAATTAAAAATTCAGAGTTCCCCTATATGTAAATAACAGTTAGAAAATGCAACAACAGTTCACAACAGTAACAAGCCCTAAAATATTTAAAAGTAAACTCAAATAGAAGTGTCCAAGTCTTTTAAAAAATATTTTTAAAGCCTCACTTAATGGGCATTAAAGAAGAACTTAATAAATGGACAAACATACTACATTTAAGAATGGAAATACTCAATATTGAAGAGAGAGATTTTAAAAATTGCTCTCAAATTTATTTATGAAGTCTTTTCTTTTTGTGGTGGTGAGATGATATCCAGAGCCTCGCACATGCTAGGCAAGCACTCTACCAAGCAGCTACTCAGAAGCTGAGGCTAGAGAATCTTAAATTCCTGTCCAGCAACTTAGGTAGACAGTGTCTGAAGTATAATTGAAAAATGGACTAGGAATGTAGCTCAGTGGTAGAGCACTTGTCTAGCATGCTTGAGGCCCAGATTTCATTCCTTGATGCTACAAACAAACAAAACCAACTCAAAATGTATCATAGACCTAAACTTATATTTAAGAGCTAATGAAAGAGTTGGTTCATCAGTTGATGGACATTTTAACTGTTCCTACTTTTGAACTATTATCAAAAATTGTGTAGTTCTGTACTATTAAACTCTTAGGAGAAAATGTTCTGCAAAACTGCCTTAGATATGACACCAGAAGCACAAGCAACCAAAGAAAGTACTTAAATTGGACTTAATCAAAAGTTGGTGCTTTGAAGGGCATCATTAAGAAAGTAAACAGAAACCCCATACAATGGGGAAAAATAATGTATTCAGTAAAGGTCTTTAGAATGCCCCATAGTATAGAGAATTCTCAAAACTCAGTAACAAAAAGACACTCAGTTTGAAGTTGAGAAAAAATTGAGAAAAATAACAAAACAAAACTTCTTCCAGCCAGGCGTGGTGGCACACTCCTTTAATCCCAGCACGCACTTGGGAGGCTGAGGTAGGCGGAGCGCTGTGAGTTCCAGGCTGGCTTGGGCTACAATGTGAGCAAGGCCGGCCTGAACTACATGATCCTGTCTTAAAACCTAGGGCTGGGAGTTTGGCTTAGCGACTTATGCACCTGCCTGACAGGCGTGAGGATGTGAGTTTGATCCCTGGTGCCACTAAAAAAACAAAACAAAACAAAACAAAACAAAACAAAACACCTTCTTCCAAGAAGATATACTGGTAACTAATAAGCTCATGAAAAGAGGGTCAAAGTATTAAGTCATAAAAGAAGTGCAAATCAAAACCACAGAGATAGAAAACCACAGAGACTGTAACAAGACTGAGGAGCAACTGTCACTCTCATTCCCACTTGATGGGAATGGCAAATGATGCTGAACTGTGGAAAAACAGTCTGGAAAGTCCTCAGAATATGCAACATACAGTTACCTTATGGTGCACACCCCCCAACCAGTTTTACTCACAGGTTTATAATGGAAAATAAAAGGTATATCTCCACAACACTTGTAAAGGATTATTTAATAGCCTAGAAGTAAAAACAACCCAATGTCCATCTGCTGATGAATGGGAAAAGAAAACAAGGTATAGCCGTACAAGGGATCATTGTGTTGTAAAAAGGAATGGTGCACTGATTCATGTGACAAAGTGGGTGGTGAGCAACACAAAGTAGCCAATAGGTTGCCCAGTACTGGAGAGTGGGAGGTTATATGAGGAGCTCATGGGTGAGGTACTTCTTTTCGGGATGATGACAGTGTTTTAAAATCGATTGTGGCAATAGTTGTTCAACCCCACAAGTACACTAGAAACCATTGAATGATACACTTTAAATTGGTGAATTGTATGGTATATAAATTGTATGTAAAGCTGTTATGTAAAAAACAAAGTGGAAAGTTTGTAGAACAGTATATATATGAGCACATTTTTGTAAAATAGTAGTTTATAACATCGTATTCTTATAAGTTAGGTAAATTTGTGAAGAAGTATAAAAGCGGAAAGTACATTGTATATCTTCTATTGACATAGTAAACTAATTGTATGACAGTTCTGGTGCAAGATTGATTATTGATGGATTATTTGGTACTATTAGGGTTTAAAACCAGGGCCTTTTCCTCCCCACCTTTTTAAATATTTTGAGATAGGGTCTAAGTTGCCGTGTCTGGACTCAGTCTTACAATTTCTTGGCCTCAGCCTCTCAGATTACTGACATTACAGGCATGCACTACCATGCCCAGCTTGTGCTAGATTCTTAACACACATTTTGTCATTTTTCTTCCACAATACCCTGATAATGGCTCCATGTTTTCTACTGCTTTCCTCTTGTTTACTATTTTCTAGTATACCAAAATTCACATATACAAAATTGTGTTATTTTCTGGGGTGTAACTCAGTCATAGAACTCCCACTTAGCATGTGCAAGGCCCCAGCACTTTGTGTTTATTATCAGAACAGCAAAAAATAGCTTTTTTTTGCTTGCTATTAGTTGCTACAAAGGTAAATAGCTCAAATCTTCATTTGAATTTGGTTTTATGTGATCCTGTATACTGTAAGAGCATATTGATAAATCTCTGTATTTAAGCAAGATTTTACATTTGAAAGAGTTTAGAATTGTTGTAATTAACTCCCAATTTTGCAGAGAAAACATTTTTTACATAGTTGCCAGTTTTTGTTTAGTGCAGTACTAAATTTGAAAGACAAATCATTGGCAAAGATAATTTTTGGAATTTTGTTTTCCATTGCAAATACAAGCAGCTAGCCGTGCTGGAAATCTTGTCCATAAGTACTAACTCTAATATTTTTGTTTGTTTTTAGTATTATGTGCCAAGAATCTTGCAAAGAAAGACTTCTTCAGTAAGTAAACAACCATTTTTGCTCTATTAAGATTACTTGTGTATTTTTGAAATGTTAAGCTTTCTAAAGGACAGTGGTGTATTTTCTTGAAAGTCTTGAAATAGAAATCCATGGTTGGACAAATTTCATTTCCCAGCATCCAGGCTTCCTGGTTAAAAGGCACAGAATTTTAAAATCCTATCCAAGCTTGTCTTTCATTCTCCTCTTCAACTGCACCCTGGTTTTCTCTGTCTATCACTCAGTATGAAGTATTGCTTTCTGGTGATGAAGTATTTTCAACTTAAATCCAAATGAGACATTTTTCAATAAAATAGCTGTTTTGAAAAAAGTCATTAATCAAATTTTATAAATTACATGATATCTTAAAAGCTCTCTAATTAGAGGAATTATAAACCTAAGTGGACAATTGTTTTCTGAAGGAAAGAATTGCTCCTTAATATAAGAACATCACCTGCTATAAAGAAGATGTCTGCAGTGTTAAATTCTTTCACACTTTCTGATCCTTCCAAAATCGCTGCTCAACTCTTAAGTCATATTATTAACACTTTAATGATGAAGAAACTTAGGCCCAAAGGCTCTATCCAAGTGGAGAGGTGGCTAACATCCAGCTGTCTGTAAAACCTTCACATCTTCCCCACTTCCTGATTCTGTAAACCTGCTGATTCATACTAGCATTTAAGGACTTACTAAATTAAGACTTGGTGAATACCATACATGCTTCTGTAAGGTGAGACAGGCAAACAAGATTTCTGGGAACTTCTTTCTTTCAGTCTATATGAGTGAACTCAGGGCCTTTGCACTGAGCTATGTCCCTAGCCCTTTTTAATTTTTTGTTTATTTTGAGACAAAGTCTTATTAAGTTATCCAGGCTGGGCTTGAACTTATGATCCTCCTGCCTTGGGCTCCCACAGTTTCTGGGATTACAGATGTGTGCCACCATGCCTGGCAGACTGCTAAGAACTGTTATTTTTTCGAAAGTATAAATACAACTAACTACAGGCACCTTTTTCTTCCTTTAATTATCCCCACTTATTAGTGATAATCACAGATAGAAATTTGAATGTAAGCCCTTTTTTTAAGCCTATTTTTATAAAGTTTTCTGTCCTCTAAAATTTGAGTCTAAAGGCATACTGGGAGTCTCTCTTAGAAAGCTAAATACTAGCCAGGCGTGGTGGCGCACGCCTTTAATCCCAGCACTGGGGAGGCTGAGGTAGGTGGAACATTGTGAGTTCAAGGCCGGCTTGGGCTACAACGCAAGCACAAGGTCGACCTGAGCTACATAGTGCGACCCTGCCTCAAAAAACTAGGGCCAGGAGTTTGGCTCAGTGGCTTAAGCGCCTGTCTAGCAGGTGTGAAGTTGTGAGTTTGATCCCTGCTGCCGCAAAAAAAAAAAAAAAAAAAAAAGGAAGCCAAGTAGTGGCCAGGAATGATGGTACACACCTGGTCCTAGCTGAAGTAGTTCAAGCCCAGCCTTTAGTGTCTTAGTGAGACCCTGTCTCAAAGAAGAACAGGATGTAACTCAGCATGAAGGCTCTGGGTTCAGTTTCTAGTACAAAAGGAAAAAAAAGATGAATAATGATAATTTGCTTTTCCAAATGATATTAACCTTAAAGTAGAGAATAAAATATCCCAGGCACTCTTCTTCACCATGCTAGATGATCTTGCAGCTTCCTCCATCTTGGAAGCTGTGTCTGTGTTTCCTTGACTGCCCTGTCAGCTTATCTCGGTGTGGCTGTCCTCTCTCCCCTAGGACTTCCTGACCCTTTTGCTAAGATTGTTGTGGATGGCTCTGGGCAGTGCCACTCAACAGACACTGTGAAAAACACATTGGACCCAAAGTGGAATCAGCACTATGATCTGTGAGTTGATGTCCTACTGGGAGGGTAGATGGCTGGCTTTCAAAAGAAGCATTTAAGAAAGAACAAAATTGCTAGCTTTTGATTGAAAACAAAAGTAGATGGCCAAATACATAATTGCCTTCTTGTATAGGTTATATAGTTGAAAGTTCTTACATTTGACATTTTCATAGATTTTTATGGTTTTCTTGTGTAACTGTGATCCCAGATTTTTCAGTCCTTTGGGCATTTTAGCAGAGGAAAATGCTATGAAGCTATAGTTCATGTCCCCAGCGTACTTCATTTTCTCAGTAAAATCCTAAGCCCAGTTGTAGTTTTTACCTGAAAAATGCATTACTATCACTTCTATTGATTTTTTAAAAATTTGGCTTTAAGTACAAACATTTTTTTCTGCAGGAGAAAATATAGCTTTGTACAGTTGAACATACATAAGCCCACAAATTACTCAACAATTTCATATATTCATTCAGAGAATACATTACACTTTAAAGATGACTATTTATGTATCTTCCTGTTTTCACTGAATGAATATTGTATTTTTTTATTAAAACAAATTATACTCTGTACAATCATAGTGGGATATTTAGTAGCAGTTGTATTCTACAATTTAGTTTTAGTTCCACTGAGGGTCTAGAAACGGCTGTGAAAGTGGTGGCCATTTCATTCCTGAGAGTCCCTCACTATGGTTCACTTACAGAGAGAATAAGTGGGGTCTGATGCCTTAGTGAGTGTGCTTTTATGTGCTTTGGATGGATCTATGGAGTTCCTTATTGTAAGCTAGTATTCTTTGTGGTTAAACCTTATTGATGGGGATATACGCGTATATCACCATCCTATGGCAGTGTTAGAGTACAATAAGCCTTGGTCACAGATCTTTATTATCATGTGACTGTTTCCATTTGCTCCTTGCTTAACTTACTGTATTCTAATTCTGCCAGAGGATAGTAATTAGGTGTGTGTTTATTGAATATCTAGTCCATGTGGGATACTGAGCCAACATTATTTTGTAAAGATTCCTAAGTTAGTCTGATGAATGAGATTATAATGAGATTATCATAATTCAGAAACACAGTTACACAACAGTTTGCTGTTCCTTTCAGATACGTTGGGAAAACTGATTCTATAACCATTAGCGTGTGGAACCACAAGAAAATTCATAAGAAGCAGGGAGCTGGCTTCCTGGGCTGCGTGCGGCTGCTCTCCAACGCCATCAGCCGGCTGAAAGACACTGGCTGTAAGAACCAAATGCTCCTCTGCTTCTTAATGCCACAGGAGAAAATTTAGGAAGCACCCTTTTTTTTTTTCTCTTTTTTTTCTTTTTTAAATGCTGAATACAGAATTCCTGCCTTCCTCCCTAGTTTACTTTCCTTGGGTTAAGTTTTGAATTGTTTGTTTGCAGACCAGCGTTTGGATCTATGCAAACTAAATCCCTCAGATACTGATGCAGTTCGTGGCCAAATAGTAGGTAAGAACTTTCTCATCTGTATAAAGGATGCTTTTACAGAATTTATGGGAACATAGGTAGGCAGCGACAGTATGACATACTTCAAAGGACAGGCCGCATATGAGTCATCTCTTCACTAAAATGGTTTCTTGTGTATGGTTTTTATTATCTTATCTAGTGCTCCTCATCCTAACATTTGAAGTTAAGTTAATATGACTCTGGTGCAGAAAGACTTAGGGATATGATTTCAAATGTCATTTTAATCATCACATTAATGAACAGTTAATTTGTTATTGTATTACTCAAGGGTAGATAATGATGATGGCCACAAATGCAAAAGCTTGCATGCACTTTCTCTGGGAAGTCCTCTTGTATATGTAAAAAAAAAAAGATGATTTCTGATGAATCCCATATAATGTAATTTATTGTCTTAGTTACTTTTCTCATTCCTGAGACAAAATATCCAATACCCATGAGTTAAGGGAGAAAAGGTTTATTTAGCTCACAGTTTGTAGAGGTTTCAGTTCATACTTGGCTGACTCTAAGGCAAGATGGTGTGGCAGCGGGGCATTAGAGAGAAGAAACAGTTCATGGCAGGCAGAAGGTAGCAAAGCAGGCAAAGGACAAGACTACAAGTAATTAATTGCAAGACTCTTTCTGTTTCTTAAATTGTATCCGTCCTTAATCCTAGCAGTGTACCATGAATCAGTCACATACTATTGATCCAGGCACCTCTGAAAAGCCCCACCTGTAACTGCATGAGGCTTTAGGGGGACATCTAGACACAAAGCATAATATTTATAGTCAGAGGATTAGATTATGAAGAGTGAAAAGTTAAAAGTACTTCTGTTACCTAGTGTGTCTAGAGGCTTTGGAAGTGATTTACCTGTTAAGTTACTCATCCTATTATCCACCCCATTCTTTATCAGTGTTTTAGGGTAACACAAATGTTGACAGTGTGCATTGCAAGGCATCAGAGGAAATGGTGTCACAAGAGCACAGAGAAGTCATTTCCTGACTCAAATTGCTTAGGTAATGTTGTAGGTAATCTTGCTCCAAGACAGGTGAACAGTGCATGTATGTCTTGAAGATAACATAACCAAAAAGTTCTCATTGTCTTTTTCTTTGTGAGTTTTCTTTTCTTTTTGGAGGAATGTGCTAGGGCAAAAAACAAATGAAAATAGCTTTCCAAATATCTTTGTTGTTCATAGTTATGCTAGAGCATTAATATTTAGATTGACCTAGACTTTGTCAATATTAAAAGTGCCCTGTTGTCGTTATTAAACATAAGTCACAGTCTTAAGAAATAAGGTAATTTAAAAGAGCTGAATATTAGCTAGGTGTGGTCATGCTTTCCTATTACACCAACACATTGGGAGGCTGGGGCAGGAGGATCTCAAGATTGAGTCCTACCCAGGTAATTTAGAGAGACCTTGTCTCAAAAAACCAACAAGAAAGGTCCCCCAAAACCCTGACAGTCCTGACTGTTGCATTGTGTTTATGAGGAGCATAAGAAACAGCCCCCTTTCTGCGCCACGTTTTTAAGGAGTGTTGTGAGTGATATGTGGTATATGCAGCTACCGAGGTGAAATGCTTTGTATTCAAGGACGGGGGAGTGTGTGTATGCGTGGGTGCGTGCGTGTGTCTGTCTGTGCCTTTCTTATGGTACTATACATAAATTACACAATTTCAATGGATCACTTTACTACAATGTATAAAATACCTCTGGATTTTAACACAATCCTTTCTTTTCCATTTTAGTTAGTTTACAGACACGAGACAGAATAGGCCCTGGAGGGTCAGTGGTGGACTGCAGAGGACTGTTAGAAAATGAAGGGTATGTATGGCCATGACTTTGTGATCACAGTGCTCAACTGTTCTGGCCTATAGGTAATTTTCCTACCTACATCTCTCTGCTGGGCACTTAAGATACAGTTGGGGACTTTGGGATAAAATATGCTCCACTTTACTTGTTTGTAAAGAAAGCTGTGCATAAAAGACTCAGGACTCAACTGAGGAAGGCTCCTATAAGCCCCACAGGACAGTTTGAGGATCAGTAAGAATTATAACTGCAGTAAGTTGAAATATATCAACTATATTTAAAATCCATGAGTTCATACTAAGGGGGTAAAAACTCTAAAACACTAAAAAGAAAACAAAAAATTCAGGCCAGGTGTGTGGCACATGCCTATAATCCCAGCACTTGGGAGGCGGAGGCAGGAGGATCACCATGGAGTTCAGGGCCAGCTTGAACTACATAATGAAACCCTGTCTCAAAAAGACCAAAAAAAAAAAAAAATCCAAAACTTCTTCCACATGATGAATGTGATCATTACAAGCTATGAACATGTACTAAAAAAAATTTGAAAAAAATTCAAAACCTCACTGTTCCCCATTGAAGTTCTGCAGTCTCCCATCAGTTAAGCAGCCTAGGCTCTGATCATAATTGCTCACACACAAGAATGGTGGGACATGCCTGTAAATCCCAGCACTGTGAGGCAGGAGGATCACAGGTTCCAGCTCAGCCTGGGCAACTTAGTGGGCCACTGGGCTTATTATCATGGCGGTTATAGAGGAGAAAGAATGTGTCACCTTGCCCCACGGGAATGTAATAAGCAACATCTTGAACAGGACATTCTAAGGGCAGACAACCCTGTGTCTTCAAATAACACAAGGAATAAAATGGAAGGAAAAAGAAACTGTAAACTAATAATGAATTAGGCCTAAAAGACAGGGCTACTGAATCTACTAAATGCAACATGTAAACTTTGGATCCTGATTTATGAGATAATTGGAAACATTTGAACTCTGACATTTCATGATTTTTTTTCAAAATTCATATACTTTTCTTTTAGTTCTGATCATGGGAAACAGCCCTTATCTTTTGGAGACATACCTTGAAATGTTGAGGGATGAAGTGATACAATGTTGGGATTGATTTCAGAGCAGCCCAGTAGAGGGCTGGAGAGCAGCCAGGTGATCAGTATTGAAACTGACTGATGAGCAAGGGAGAGTCATTGTTCTAGTCTCTAAGTTTGTGAATGTATTTGGAAATTCCCAAATACATTCCCAAATGCATTATGTATTCCCAAATACATAAGAAGGCTTAAAAGAGTGCTTGCTAATAAAGAAAAACAGCTACTAAAGTAAATCGTCTTCAAACTTGCTTAGGTGGTAAAGATTTATGTTTTAAAAGTACTTAGTGTAGTGTGATATGTTATTTAACTAGGACTTCTATAGAGTAAAATAAGCAAAATGGATTTGATTTTAAATCAAGAGAAATGAGATTGCATCTCACGTACTCCTTGTAGTGCAGTTAGGCCTTTTGCCTTTCTAACTCAGAGTGACACTGTTTGGGTGGCCCTGTCCCTGACACACTGGAATGGCACTAAAAAGGTGGCTCCCTTTGGCCACCTGTCCTTCTTGAAAGAGTCTCTCTTTATTACACAATGAATTTTTTAAAACCAAACACTTGAACAGTTGCAATCGTTAAACTGGAATGGACACAGGTAGCAGCTGCACAGGACTGGGCAGGTGTGTGAAGTTTCGAGTGTGTGTCCCATGGCTCCCACACCTGCTATCTTCATCCCTGCTCCCACAGATCCGTGTATGAAGACTTGGGGCCTGGGAGGCCGCTTAGCTGCTTCATGGAAGAGCCCGCCCCTTACACGGATGGCACTGGCGCTGCTGCTGGTGGGGGCAACTGCAGGTTTGTGGAGTCCCCGAGTCAAGATCAGAGACTTCAGGCACAGCGACTTCGGAACTCTGAGGTCCGAGGTTCACTGCAGACACCCCAGAACCGGCCACATGGCCACCAGTCACCAGAGCTGCCTGAAGGCTACGGTGAGCAGCACAGTTTCTGGGAGCCCTGGGTTGGTAAATGCGGTGTAGTCACTTGAACCTACTTTCAGTACTAGTGTCCACATGGCTGTGTAAATGTAAGTGCCTGGGAGAGGTGCTGACAAATCTGGCTAATTATGAATCATCAGTAATTGCACCAACTTCTCAGTTTAGAAATTGTGTAAAAAATTAATTTTATGCACTTTAACACCAAAGAGAACCCAGGTGAAAGGTTAAGTAAGTAGGTAAGGGGATGTGGGCAGATAATCCCAAAGTGAGAGCAGTGGGGGATGACAGAGACGTACGTCAGGTGGGTCTTGAGGTGCTGTGCACTTGGGTGTCCCACTCAGAAAAGGAACAGGAAAAGGTGACATCCGCCCAAATAGGAGGCAGGGCTGTTCTTGAGGAAGCAAGGCAGGAGCTAATGGCAGCACTTTCCAGCTCTTCTCTTAGTAACGTTAGGGTGCTGAGGTGTAATCCCAGCTCTTTAAGAGGGATGGTGTTGGTGCTGGTGTTGGTGTTGATGTTGATAGGAAGCTTAGAATCTGTGGAACTATCACTAGAGGACTGGATGAAATTCCCCATGGCATTGAGCTTATCTAACTGTATGCCTTAATTTCTTGTGCAGAACAGAGAACAACAGTACAGGGGCAGGTTTACTTTTTGCACACACAGACTGGAGTGAGCACGTGGCATGACCCCCGGATACCCAGGTATGCTTCTGAAATACCCTCAAAACTGGACTCTAGCCGTTGGTATGAAAGGCCAGCCCCTTCCAGGTGTGTTGCTCTGAGTTTAAACTGCAAGTACTGATGAAGAAAATGAGACAAAATCTGGGATGTGCTTCAGATAAGTTGGGGTGGGGGCAAGTGGGATGTATTTGAGATAGGATTGACCATGAGCAGAGCTGGTTATGGAGCAATTCACTGTGGTCTCTCTCTACTTTTTTATATGCTTAAAATTTTCCATAGTAATAAGTTAAAAAGGAAATATAAAGACTCTGTTACCCTTTCTCTCTTCTACTTTACTGTCCCTCTTGCCTCAGTCCCTTGGGGACCATTCCGGGGGGAGATGGAGCTTTTCTATACGAATACCTTCTACAAGGCCATACATCTGAGCCCAGGTCAGAGAGACCCCCGCCCCACCCTATAACAGAGTTAAGTTTCTTTTTTTTTCTTTTTCTTTGCTTTCTTTTCTTTTTTTTTTAAGAATAGCATTACTACCTAATAAGATTTTTAGTAATGCCCATTTCCTTTTGTTCATTTGTTTCACTTGAGAATAAGCTTCCTGTGTTTGATTTTTCAAGTCTATATTGAATTTATAATTCAGTATCTATAATTAGAATAGAAATATTACCTGGAAACAAATGAGGTGTCTCTGTAGTACCCCCTGTAAGAAATGACAAGCTTTTGTAATAGTTATGAAAGCATCTTGGTCAGTGATGCTGTATTGAAGTAATTAATCAAGAATCCAGAAGCAAAAACACTTGCTTAGCAGAAGCCAGCTTGATGAAGAAAAGGCCTCATCCTGCTGCAGCTGTTCAGAATGGCGAGTTTTCAAATGCATGTTACGCATCCCCCTTAGCCTTGAAAACCTGGGGTCCTCTGGGAACTTTTCACTAAGGAAACTTTCTGACCTTGAGAGTTTAATTTGATTTGTGCATTCAGATAATTCTCTCAGCATTCAGATGCTCACCATTGTGCCACCCACTTCCCTGTAAGAAAAGCTGTCTAGCAGTAGGCCTTGTGCTTAGGGTGCTTATCAGCTCAGGAGGTTCCATTGTGATCTATGGGGTGTTGCTGCCATTTGCACCTCAGAGGCCTGGCCTCACTGGGGTTTGGTGTAAGTAACACTCTGACTGTCCCTCTCAGCAGAGCGGGGACACAGACACCTTGATAGAGACCCCTGTGGCTCTGAGGTGTTGATACTGTTTGTCAGAACGCAGTTGGATAAACCTCTCTGTACCTTCCATTTTGGTAGAGACCTTAACAGTGTGAACTGCGATGAACTTGGACCACTGCCACCAGGTTGGGAAGTCCGAAGTACAGTTTCTGGGAGAATATATTTTGTAGACCATAATAACCGAACAACCCAATTTACAGACCCAAGGTTACATCATATCATGAAGTAAGACTTTGAAAAAATCTTTGTTGACCTCTTCCATTTAATTTTTTTCCTGAATGTTTTCTTGTACTAATATTTTTCCTACCTCATGTATTACTTTGTTTATTGAGTAGTAAGCACGAACAATACAAACTACATATTTGGCAGACAATTACATGCTTTAAACTCTTAAGTTAATGTGAACATTACTGAGGCTGGATGTTGTTGCTGCCCTTCCCTGTACTTGCAGCATAAATTAAAGTCACCCGGATGACAGTATGAAGGAGCTTCATTAATGAGTCTTCTGCACACAGCAGTGTAAGAACAGGTGTGGCTTTTCCTGTGACCACCTCTGGTTCTAAAGGGGCCTGCTGGTGCCCTGTGCCATCGTCATTCCTTAGTATCCTGGAACTCTTCGGAATGATCTTCAAACCTGTGACCCATGTTCTTGGTTTGTGTTCTCAGGTTGAAACATCTCACATATTCTAAGTGGCAGCTGAGAACAAGGCAGATGCCACTTTGCCTTTGTACTGGTCCTAGTCCTTTTATTGTACTGATATTTTGCATTTAATGAGTGACTTAGGAGTCTCTTGGTGACCAGAACAAGAAATAGTCACTACCAGATTTGACTTAAAGTGCTGGCTTTAATATATCACCTCTTTCCACTATGGAAGTAAACATTTTCCATCAACTTCATTTTATTGTAATCACCAGCGCACATCTCAGAATATGCTGTTCAGTCTCATTGGTGTGTAATAGATGCTCAGTTAATGATAGTAACTTCCATTTTATTTGTAATAATAATGTATGAGACAGGTACTTACAACACCCTAGACCTTTATCTAGGCTGATGGCTGCTGTCAATAATTGTTACCTGTCTAGGTGCGGTTACAGGGACAGAGATTGAGCTCTCTTCTGAGCCAGTGTTGCAAGCAGGCTCTGCCTGCAATTCTTTGGCCTGTGCTAGCAGAGTGACTTGGCTGTTTCTCCTTTTCACTAGTCACCAGTGCCAACTCAAGGAGCCCAGCCAGCCGCTGCCCCTGCCCAGCGAAGGCTCTGTGGAAGATGAAGAGCTTCCTGCCCAGAGATATGAAAGAGATTTGGTCCAGAAACTGAAAGTCCTCAGACATGAACTGTCACTTCAGCAACCCCAGGCTGGGCATTGCCGCATCGAGGTCTCCAGAGAGGAAATATTTGAGGTATAAATGTGTCAGCCCTGCAGATAAACAACCAGTGTGACTATCGGCCCCTTTGTTGTAAAGTACCTTGCCCCAGGGGCATTTCCTTCTCTGACAAGCCCTGTCCACTGCAGGTGTTAATGGGTATTTCTGGTGTGGACTTGATGACTCTGAGAAATGCAGGTTTATCAGGACCAAGGCCCAGGTAGAGACAAAGAACTGTATTTCCTGTTGTGCCAAGTTTAAAAACTAGACGGTGTCTGAGATGAAAACCTAAAGATTTGGGCAGCAAATGGTACTATCTCTGTCTTGTGCAGATTGCATGTTCCTCAGACCAGTGTCCCCCTTCTGTGAGGATACAACAGAGACATCTGTATGGGATTCCATCAAAGGCATTTCCTTCTCAGAGAAGCCAGTGGTTACATAGGCTCTGGTCTCTGCTGGGAGCAGGGAGAGCAGATTCTGGTAGAGCTCAGTCCCTAATGCAGCTGCCCCACAGATTCAGGATCTCTCCATAGACTAGACCCTTTGCTAAAGAAAAACGATAGCCAGGTGACAGCTCAGAAGTCTTCGGGCCACCTCCCACCCTCTCATGTAGAGAAATCTGTAGAAGGTGCCAAATGAGGCTGAGTGTAGTAGTGTATGCCTCTAATCTCAACCTTCTTGAAAGCTGACCAGGGAGATTGCAGGTTCAAGCCCAGCCTGGGCAAGTTAGTGACTTAGCAAGACCCTGTCTCAAAATTAAAAAATAAAAAGTGTTGAAGATGTAGCTCAATGCAAAGATCCTAGGTTCAATGTCTTGTCCCTGGAGGGGAAAAAAATGATAGTACCAAAGGTATCCCTAAGAAGAAAATAGCTGTGGCACCTGAGGTTGGTTCTAGAGGGTAAGGCCACCACACAGTGCTGAACCCTTTCTCTACTAAAGGGCACAGACAGAGTCAACCCCGACCATTCGGGCACAGTAGTGCTGGATAGGCAGGGTGTCTGCAGTGCCTGGTTTCACCCATGAAGAAGTCTTTAATAGTTGTGGCAGAGATGGAAAAGACTTGAACTATTGCTGCCAGATCTGATCCACTAGCTTCCCCATTTCCTCCTGGGATGGGAGAGTTTGAACTGCATTAACTGGGAAACATGAAAAGATTTTTGAGTGTCCCTTCACTGAAAATAACTACACACAGCTACTACCACCTGAAATGCTGAGTCTGAGGGAATGCCAGACCAGCCACCTGTTTCCTGTGCTCTGCCCAAGCTACTTATTTATTTATTTATTTTATTTAAGAGAAAAAAAGACACATATAAGAAAGACAAAAAGCAAAAGAGACAAACAAACAACTAGAGTAAATGCACAACAGTAACATTATAGGTTTACAAAACAGGATGATAGAAACTTGACAATGGTTGCAATATTGCATATTGTTATCTTCAAAATGGTTGTTTACATTAACAGATAAAGACATGGAAAATTGATCTAATCATATGAGTATTAACTGTTCTTTCTCAATAACTAATATATTCAGCAGTATGTTCATTTTAGTTATCTTACATATATATATATACAGATTTATATCTTTTCCTTTTCCCTTCCTTCTTTCCCCCTTTTCCCTTCCCAATTTCTTTTGCTCTTCGAGTTGTTTTTTACCCTTACATAGTATTTATTATAGATTTTGGGTCATATATACTTTTTCAGTTTCTTATACTAGGGAGACAATGCGGTATTTACACATGTGGGTTTGATTTATCTCACTTATGAGTATGGTCTCAAGTCGTGTCCATTTACTTATAAAAGTCTCAATGCAATCTTTCTTAATAGCTGAGTAGTACTCCATTGTATAAAAATACCACATCTTTTTTATCCAGTCTTTGATTGATGGGCACTTGGGTTGTTTCCAAGATCTGGCTATTACAAATTGTGTTGTTATAAACATGGGTGCACAGATATCACTGTGGTATGATGTTTTCAATTCTTCTGGGAAAATGCCCAGAAGTGGGATGGCTGGGTTGAATGGGATCTCTAATCCTAGCTTCTTGAGGAATCTCCACACTGATTTCCACAGTGGTTGCACCAGTCTACACTCCCACCATCAGTGGAGAAGAGTTCCTTTTTCTCCACAGCCCCTCCAGTATTTGTTGTTGGTTGATTTTTTAATCTTGGCCATTCTTTCTGGAATGAGATGGAATCTCAGCGTTGTTTTAATTTGCATTTCCCGAATGACCATTGATGTTGAACATTTTTTTTTGTTCAACATGTATTTTGTTGAACATGTATTTATTTTCCATTTGTATTTCTTTCTCTGAGAAGTGTGTATTCATCTCAGATGCCCATTTTTGGATTGGGTCCTTGAATTTTAGGGGCCTGATTTCTTTTAATTCTTTATATGTTTTAGATAGAAGTCCTTTGTCTGATGGACAGTTGGCTAAGATATTTTCCCAGTTGGTGGGTTTTCTTTTCACTCTGTTGGAGATTTCCTTTGACATGCAAAAACTTTTTAGTAGGATGAGATCCCAGTTGTTGATTCTGGGAAGTGTTTCCCATGCAGTTTGATGTTTGTTCATGAGCTCTCTGCCTACTCCTATGTCATCAAGATTTTCACCTACTCTGTCTTCTAGTAAGTTTAGTGTCTCTGTTTTAATATTCAGATCTTTGATCCATTTTGACTTTATTTTAGTGCATGGTGATAGACATGGATCTAGTTTTAGTTTACGGCATATAGAAAGTCAGTTTTTTCAGCACCATTTGTTAAAGAGGCTATCTTTCTTCCAATATACATGTTTGGCCCCTTTGTCAAAGATGAGGTGGCTAAGTGTGTTTGTAGTTGTGGCTGTATCTTCTAATCTATTCCATTGATCTTCAGGTCTGTTTTGATTCCAGTACCATGCTGAGTTTATCACAGTAGCTTTGTAGTGTAGTTTCAAGTTGGGGATTGTGATGCCTCCTGCCTTCCCTTTGTTGCCCAGAATTGCCTTTGCTATTTTAGGTCTTTTCTGGTTCCAGATGAATTTCAGGAGTGCTTTCTCTAGTTCTGTGAGGTAAGCAAGTAGTACTTTGATTGGGATTGCATTAAATCTGTACAATAATTTTGGGAGAATGGCCATTTTCATGATGTTTGTTTTTCCTATCCATGAACAGGGAATATCTTTCCATTTTCTGAAATCCTGTTCGATTTCCCTTTTCAGAGTAATGTAATTTTCACTGTATAGATCTTTTACTTCCTTTGTTAGATTGATTCCTAAGTATTTCATTTTTTTGGATGTTATAGTGAAGGGTGTGGTTTCCCTTATCTCTCTCTCAGTGACTTTGTTGTTTGTGTAGAGGAATGCTATTGATTTTTGAGTGTTCACCTTGTATCCAGCACCCTTACTGAATTTGTTTATTACTTCTAGAAGTCTTCTAATGGATTTTTGGGGGTCTTCTATGTAGAGTATCATATCGTCTGCAAATAATGATAATTTCACTTCTTCCTTTCCTATCCTTATTTCCTTTATTTCTTTCTCTTGTCTAATTGCTCTGGCTAGTATTTCCAGAACTATATTGAACAGGAGCAGTGATAATGAACACTCTTGTCTTGTTCCTGATTTTAGGTTGAAAGTTTTCAGTTTTTCTTCACTTTGTAAGATATTGGCTGTTGGTTTATGGTATATGGCTTTTATCAGGTTGAGGTAGAGATCATCTAGTCTGATTTTCTGTAGGGTTTTTTATCATGAATGGGTGTTGGATTTTGTCCAAAGCTTTTTCTGCATCTATTGAGATGATCATGTGGTTCTTGTCCTTGACCCTGTTGATATGGTGTGTTACATTTATTGACTTGCCTATGTTGAACCATCCTTGCATTCCTGGGATGAATCCCACTTGATCATGGTATATAATCTTTCCAATAACTTTCTGTATTCTATTTACCAGTATTTTATTGAGGATTTTTGCATCTATGTTCATCAGGGAGATTGACCTGTAATTTTCTTTTTTGGTTGGGTCTTTCTCTGGTTTTGGTATTAGGGTAATACTTGTTTCCAGGAATGAGTTCGGGAGACTTACTCCCCTTTCAATTTCATTGAAGAGTTTGAGGAGGGTTGGCATTAAGCCTTCCCTAAATTTCTTGTAGAATTCAGCAGTGAATCCATCAGGGCCCGGGCTTTTCTTTGTTAGTAGGGTCCTAATTACATTTTCAATTTCATTAGCTGAAATTGGGTTATTCAGCAGCTTTACATCTTCTTGATTCAACTTTGGTAATTCATAAGTTTCTAGGAATCTGTCCATTTCTTCTGTGTTATTGAATCTATGTGAGTAAAGGTTTTCGAAGTAGGTGTTGATGATCTTCTGTATTTCCACAGGGTCTGCAGTGATTTTACCCTTTTCATTTCTTATTGCATGAATCTGAGTTTTTTTCTTCCTCTTTTTGATAACGTTGGCTAGGGGTTTATCAATTTTATTTACTCTTTCAAAGAACCAACTCTTCAACTCATTAATTCTTTGTATTGTTTTCTTAGTTCCAATTGCATTAATTTCTGCTCTGATTTTGATAATTTCCTCCATTCTTTGGGCTTTGGACTTGACTTGCTCTTCTTTCTCTAGAAGTTTGAGGTGCAGCATTAGGTTGTTTATGTGTGTTCTTTCCATTTTTCTGATGTGTGAGTTTAGTGCTATAAATTTCCCTCTGAGGACTGCTTTCATTGTGTCCCACAGGTTCCGGTAATTTGTATTTGCATTTTCATTCAATTGTAGATATTGTATAATTTCTTCTTTAACTTCTTCTGTGACCCATTGGTTATTTAGGAGAGTATTATTTAATTTCCATGTGTTTATGCGGTTATTGTAGGGTTTTTTTGTCATTCATTTCCAGTTTTGCTGTGCTATGTTCAGATAATATGCATGGAATTATTTCAGTTCCTTTGCATTTACTTAAGCATGTTTTGTGGACCAGTATATGATCTATTTTAGAGAATGACCCATGTGCAGCTGAGAAGAATGTGTATTCTGATGTTGATGGGTGGAATACTCGGTACACATCTACTAGGTCCATTTGTTCACAAATCAGTTCTGTTATTTCTTTGCTGATTTTTTGTTTGGTTGATCTGTCTCTCTGTAACAGTGGGGTGTTAAGGTCCCCTGTTATAACTGTATTATTGTTTATTTGGTTTTTCATGTCTATTAAGAATTGTCTTACATAGTTGGGTGCTTCCATATTCGGTGCATATATATTTATGATTGTAATCTCTTCCTCTTGAAGTTTTCCCCTAACAAGTATGTAGTGACCTTCTTTATCTCTTTTGATCATTTTCTGTTTGAAGTTCATATTGTCTGCAAACATAATAGCTACCCTTTTTTCTGGGTTCCTGTTGCATGGAGTATTGTTTTCCAGCCTTTGATTTTTAGGCTGTGAATTTCCTTTGAGTGAAGTGTGTTTGTTGTACACAGCATAGTGTTGGATTTTGTTTCTTAACCCACTGCACTAGCCTGTTTCTGTTTTTGTTTTTTTTTGTTTTTTTTGTTTTTTTTTGCGGCTCTGGGGATCAAACTCACAGCCTCGCACCTGCCAGATAGGCACTTAAGCCACTGAGCCAAACTCCCAGCCCTTAGTCTGTTTCTTTTTATTGGTGAGTTGAGACCATTTACATTATGTATAACTGATATGTACTGGCTCATCCCTGTCATGATGTCTTTCTGTTGTTGGTTTTCTACATTTTCTGTTTAATTATTTGCCCTGCTTAGTGTTTTCCTTTTGTTGTTGTTCTTAAGATTGTAGCTATCTTTGTCTCTTTCCAGAGTGTCTTTCAGTACTCTTTGTAGTGTTGGTTTGGTGGTCATAAATTTCTTCAGTTCTTCTTTGTCATGAAAGTATCTTACTTCTCCATCAATTTTTAAGGATAGTTTTGCAGGGTACATCAGTCTGGGTTGAAAGTTGTTTTCTTTCAAGATTTGAAATACTTCACTCCAAGCTCTTCTTAACTTAAAGGTTTGTGTTGAAAAGTCTGCCATGATTCTGATAGGCTTTCCTTCCTAGGTGATCTGTTTCTTTTCTCTCACAGCTTTTAGTATTTTGTTCTTGTGCTGTATTTCTGATACCCTTATTATTATATGTCTGGGTGAAGATTTATTTTGGTTATGGTTAATTGGGGTTCTGTATGCCTCAGTTACCTGTATTTCAGATTCTTTTCCCATGTTTGGAAAGTTTTCTGCTATAATTTCTGTGAATAGTCTTTGCAGGTCATTAGTATTGACCCCTGCTTTTTCATTTATGCCTATTAATCTTATGTTATTTCTCTTGGCATCATCTTATAGCTGTTGAATTGTTGTTTCTTGGTTCCTTACTATTTTTAAGAGATCTTTTCTTTTGTGGCCATGAGCTCCCATGCTGTCTTCAAGATCTGAGATTCTATCTTCAGCTTCATTCAAGCTGTTTTTCAAACTTTCCATGGAAGTTTTGATTTCCTGAATTTCCTTTTGAATCTGTTTCACACATTCTGTTTGTGTCTTATATTGTTCACTCAAAGTTTTCATCATTTTCTTATGTTCTTCTCTTTTTTTATCTTATTCTTCTTTAGATACACACAACATTTCTTTCATAATGATTGTCATTTCATTTTTTAGCTGAGAGATTATTTCTGATTTGAGTTTCTCAATAGCTTCATCGAGCTGTTTCTTTACTGTATTTGTTATCATTTCAGAAAGTTCAGTTGTGTGACTTCCAGTGTCTTCCATTTCATTGTCTCTTGGGTTTGTTCTCAGTGGGCTGGGGGACTGAGACTGCCTCTTGGTCTTTCGTTTTGTCATTTTCTTCTGGGACCTATGTGGCTCTATGTCCTGTGAGGCTGACCGGGTGTTCCCCTGGTGGGTTGAGCTGAGTCGCGGGACCATGTGGAGCTGGATCCTCTGCGCAGCTAGTGAGGGCGTGCTCCCGGAGTGCGCTGCTGAAGCCTCTGCCTTACTGGATGGGGGCTGAGACCTCCCAGACTCAGGCAGCTAGGTGGAGCATACCCCGGAGTGTGGTGCCACCTGGACCCTGAGTCTGGCTGCAAAGAGTTCAGAGCCTCTGGAGTGCCAAGGATGCCTGGGCGAGTCCCAGACCTACAGTGGTGGGGCCTTGCTCCTGGCTGGGCGGGCCCACAACCTCTAGGACCTGCCGTGCCAACCGCTCCACTGAACAATGGAGCTTGCGCATGCCCTGCACTCTGATGGGCAGAGCCCAAGCTCTCCAAGGCCCTGCAGCTACACTGGCCAGTCCCTGATGAGCAGCTCTGGGGTCCTGGCTGGGCTGGGCTCAGTACCTCTGTGTCCTGCGAGGCTGGCCGGGCATTCCCCTGGTGGGTTGCGCTGAGTCGGGGGACCAGGTAGCTTCTTTTTTGATTGAGGTTGCCCAAGCTACTTGATTTGTCACTGAGACCTTTTTTTTGCCTCGGTGAGAAATCAGGTGTGATTTTTCAGTTTAGCTATTAAAACAGGCTCAGAATTCTTGAAACACCCAGACGCTAATGATGTCTTTATTTTGGTTAAAACATTGTATATGGGGCATATTAAAGTTAATTTATGTAGAGAAAATCAACTGTATTGTGGACATGTGTCCTTAAGTCCTTAGCAATTGTGCTGAATGCATATTTACATGTTTCCTTGCAGATTAGCATGATCTGGATCATACCTGTCTTGCTGTTATCTCTGAAGCAGAAGTTATAGGGAAAAAATGTGATGGAATGTACTAGATACAGGGGTCAAGCTGGAGTGGGAGTTGGATGAAATAGGCATTTGAATGAATGCTTATTTTCAATCAGTCTATTTTCAGTAGCTTTTAATCTTTTTGTAAATTTAAGAAACACCCTTGTGTCTAATGATGTCATTTTGATATGCAGGAGTCTTACCGTCAGATCATGAAGATGCGACCGAAAGACCTGAAGAAGCGACTGATGGTGAAATTCCGAGGAGAGGAGGGTCTGGACTATGGTGGCGTGGCACGGTGAGGAGCCATTTGCCCTTCTGTGCTGTGTGGGTTTAGCATGGCTGTGGCTGTGTTTGCAGAGGGAACTGTGTGCCCCTTGCTTCCTAAGTGCTACTCCCAAGGCAGTGTCACCCTAGGCAGTGAGGATGCTATACACTGACTTTCATTCCCATCTTGCTATATAACCCATGAACACAAGAGTGACTGTCATTGTTCTCTTCCTTTCCTTTCCTTTCCTTTCCTTTCCTTTCCTTTCCTTTCCTTTCCTTTCCTTTCTTTCTTTCTTTCTTTCCTTCTTTCTTTCTCTTTTTTCTTTTATGATACTGGAGATTGAACCCAGGACCTTTGCACTGAGCTTTCCCCCACAACCCTCTTTTTAAAGAGACAAGATCTCTCTAAGTTACTCAGGCCAGGCTCAAACTTGCAGTCCTCCTGCCTCAGGCTCCCAGAGTACTAGGATCATGGGTATGTGTTACCATGCCCAGCTGTGTTTAACTTTTTGTAGCTAGAATTAAACTATGAAACTCCTTCATCTCACATGCCTAAACCTGCAACACAAAAGACATGTCCCTGAAGCAGATAGGAAGGTGACCTGGCCTTACCCATTACAGGTTCTCTAGCCAGGAAGGGGAGGGGATATGTAAATTGCATTTGTATCTAAGAAATTTTGTAAAACACAGTTTTGAAATTTTGGTCAAAATAATTTAAAAAATAGATTAGTTTGCTAAATTGCCTGGTCTGGGCCTAACCTTGTGATTCTCCTGCCTCGGCCTCCCAGAGTGCTGAGATTAGAGGAATGTGCCACCATGCCTGGCTGCACTGAATCTTCTGGACAACACCTTCCCTGTGCCTTTCTGATGTATGGCTCCTCCATGGAGTCTTTGTCCTCCAGTGATTGTCCGGCCCTTCTGCCCGGTGGTTGTCAGGAGCCCGTACTGGCCTGATTCACAGTTCTATGGGTCCTGAGCTCCCACTTTCTTGGATTATTCCCTTGTGTAACAGGTTGCGCTATGTGATTTTTCCTCTTTTTGCCTGCGTCTACTAACACAAAAATCGCCTTGGTGAGTAGGCAATTTGTTTCACTCACGTCGATAGCTCCTTGAACAGCACCTTGTACACAGTGGGGGTTTCTCTTCATAGTGTCTGCCAAAGGAGGGTTTTTCCTGCTGTTTCCTCTCCACTTCTTTCTTCGCTCTTTCTGAAATTCCTATGGCTCAAATATGGGATCCTCTGTGTTCTCTCTCTCTCTCTCTCTCTCTCTCTCATTTTCCCATCTCTCTTTTTCCCCCTTCCCTACTTTCTACAAGATTTCTAGTGTTTCAAAAAAATTTTTTAGTTCTGTTTCTTAAATCGCTATAACATACTCATTTATTGAATTCCATTGTAATCAAACAAAAGAACAGCTGGGTGTGGTGGCACATGTCCTTAATCCCAGCACTCTGGTAGACCCTGTGTTTAAAAACAAAACAAAACAAAAAACAACAGTTAAAGAACTAAGATAAACTAATGTATCTGACACATGATTGTGTCTTCACACAGGAGAGTGCCCCTGTAATGTGCATGTCCCTGTAGGAATTGTATTTATTCACTAACCCTCAACACTACCAGGTCAGCTGGGCATGGTAGTATTGTCTGGGTGACTGAGGCAAGAGGATCACAAGTTCAACCCCAGCTCGGGCAACTTAGTGAGACACTGACTCAAAAAAATAAAAAGGGGTAGGGATATAGCTCAGTGTGGGTCTCTGGGTTCAATCTCTAGTACTACAACAAAACAAAACTACCAGATCATATGGTTCTAGGAATATGATAGCCAAACAACATATTCTCTGCTGCTATACCCTCCTACCTCAGGCAATGGACTTACCAGTCTAATGAGGTCAGGTGTTAATCAAAGAATTATGCAAAGTAAATTTAAACCCACAACTCCAGTGGTGCTACAGTTGGTCCTCTGACAATTTATTGTAGTAGTGGCCCTGTCTCAGGAAGTCAGGGTAAGAGAGCCTTTTACCTCTGCCATATTTTGGTTAGACCATTTTAGTCTGATCAAGTTTTGTGTATTTTCCAATATTCTTAGATGATTTTTATTTTACTTATCCTCCTATTTTGGTTACTTTTCACATTGCTGAGACAAACTACTCAACACCCGAAGTTGAAGGAGGAAAGGTTTGTTTGTTTGTTTGTTTGTTTTTGGTCTTTTTGAGACAGGGTCTCATTGTGCAGTTCAGGCTGGCCTCAAACTCAGCAATCCATCTGCTTCAGCCTCCCAAATGCTGGGATTATAGGCATGTACCACCATGCCTGGCTGGAAAGGTTTATTTTGGCTAACAGTTTGTAGAGGTTTCAATCCATGGTTGACTGGCTCCAAGGCAGGGCAGTATGGCAGAGGGGCATCAGAGAAGAGAAGCAGAGCAGGCAGGAGGCAGTGCAGAAGCAGCCCCAGTGGCAGCCAGCCTTCTTTCTATCCCTTTATATTCCATCCAGGCTACGCACCCTTTGGGGATGCCACCCACACCCAGCATGGGGCACCCTTAATCCCAGCATCACAGCCTAGATCCAGCCAGCTCTGAAAAGCCCCACCTGTGAGTGCATGAGGCTTTGAGGGGACATCTGGACACAAGGCATAACATCTCCTTTGTTTGGTTTCATTGTTGTGATTTTCTGTTTAACAGAGTAAGAAATTCCAGAACAAAACTCGAGGCTACTGTCCCTGAGTTTTACATATTTTGAAGAAGTTTTGAGTAAGAGGATGGAAGGCTCACCAAAGCAGTTTGCACAGGGACCTCCCACTCCACCCCAGACAAGCACACAGATGAATCACACCACTTCTATCTGAAGTGCCTTCTTTTTGTTTGGCTGGTTTTGATTTTGAAGTTTTTAAGGAAATAATAAAATCATGCAAACAATAAAGGAATTCATAAAATTATACAACTTGTATCCCCTCCAGAATTAGAAACTCTTAGAATTAATATTTTAAATTTTTAAACTAGTTTTATTTTTTATTTGCTTTTGTTTTGTGGTGCTGGGGATCGAACCACAGACTTTCAAACCGAGCTGCATCCTCAGCTGTTTTTAGTTTATTTTAGATGGGATCTTGCTAAGATGTCCCAGTGTGACCTTTAAGTTTAGATCCTCCCGCTTAGTCTTCTAGAGTGCTGGAATTCCAAGCATGCACCACCATGCCTGACTTACACTAGTTTTTTTAAATTACAAAAGTGATAAATGTGTATAGGAAAAAATAGGAGTTGGCCAGAAATTTATGAAGGTCAAAAGTCATTGTTAAGTAGTCACTTATATGCTTCTCTAGAGTTTGAAACATGTTCTTTGGGCTGGGGATTTAGCTCAGCAGCATAAGCGCCTGCCTGGCAAGTGCAAGGTCATGAGTTCAGTCCCCAGTACCAAAAACAAAACAAAACAAAACAAAAAAACAGAAATATGTTCTTTATAATGAAACATTTTATTTCAGAAAATTTTGAAATGAGAAATAAGTGAAAGAAAACATGAAAGTGACCCAGAATCTTAATAGTGAAATTGCCTGCTGTTCAAAAGGAGGCACTTTTGTCAGTTACTATCACCTCATCCACATGTATGACACCTGAGGTTTTGGCCTTGCCAAGTTTTGAGGCAACCTCAGGTGAGAGGCAGCAGGACTAGCAAATGACCTGCTGAGAATACAGGTCATTTGCCAGTTTTCCTTAACTGCAGGGTTGTTGGGGCTGTGGTCACTTTGTGGTGAGGGGTGATAGTTGGGTGTTCATGAGCTGTTCTGGGTGCTCTCTGGACTTTGCATTTCACCTGGTTGTTGGCCCCATCTGTATGCATCGTACCCTTTAGAGCAAATGGCCCATCTGTTCAGTCCTTTCCTGTTGTATGTCTTTGGCTTCCTAGGGCAACAGCAAAATGGTCCTTTTGTGAAGATCCAGGCACAGAACTCTTAGCACATATGAGCTTTATTGTTGTTGTTCCTAGGGAGTGGCTTTATTTGTTATGCCATGAAATGCTGAATCCATATTATGGACTCTTCCAGTACTCCACGGACAACATTTACATGTTGCAAATCAACCCAGATTCTTCAATTAATCCTGTGA
This sequence comes from Dasyprocta punctata, assembly GCA_004363535.1. Lineage (NCBI taxonomy): Eukaryota > Metazoa > Chordata > Mammalia > Rodentia > Dasyproctidae > Dasyprocta > Dasyprocta punctata. The sequence goes on from RJWM01000582.1 coordinate 58,081, forward strand.
GTATGCATAAGGAGGTTGGGGGTTTAGCTAGGGAGTTTTCAAGGTGCATTTTCAGTGTCAGTCCTGGTTTTTGGTTTATTCATTGTACATGTAGAGACCACAGTAAGCACAGCCCTGAAAGGCAGACCCCAGGAAGTGGTGTTTTCAAGCAGAATAAGGAAAATGGAGCTGCTCATACCCCAGGACACTTCCTTACCTTCTGAGGGAATGTGGCCTGGTGGCTGTGTTTGTTGAGGGTTTCATTCTGAGAAGAAGATTACAAAGTTCAGCCTCTTTCTGGGCAAAGTGGGCACATTTCCATCATCAGCCTTTGTAGCCACACAAACCGACACTCTTAGCATGCACAGTGCTTGAGACGCAGGTGTGATGGCGCCATGAGTCCTGTGGGGCCATGTGCTTTGGCAGCACAGTCACAAGGCCACCAAGGTGAAGTTAGGGAGCATTCGTATGTGGAAGAGCCTTCGGCCAATATGGAAGTAAAGTTTTGACAAATTTTCTGAGCTGATTGTAATTTAAACCCGAAAGTCGAAATGTGAGGTTTCTAAGTGAAAAATGGGAACAGCCCAGTCTTGGCTGTAGAATGGTTCTGTTACTCTTTTTTTATATTTTTAATGGTGCTGGGAGAGAACCTAGGACCTCATGGATGCCAGGCAAATGCTGTACCACAGAGCCACACTCCCAGCATCCTTTCACTTTTTCACTTGGCTCATTCATACTTACTTCCCCCTGTGTCCCAGTAGTAGAGTGGGTGCCTAGCAGAGGAACAAGGAGGATTGCTCATGCTCTTTCTTTTTGGACAGAATGGGAAGGAAAGGCAGAGTTTGTGCACAGGGCCCTGTGCCTGGCTTGATTCTCAGTGGTCACCATGTTGAAATTGTTAGTTTCTAAAAAAGGGTCTCAGCTGGGCATGGTGGCACACACCTTTAATCCCAGCACTCGGGAGGCTGAGGTAGGAGGAGTGTTGTGAGTTCGAGACTGACTTGGGCTACAACGCGTGGGCAAGGCCAGCCTGAGCTACATAGTGCGACCCTGCCTCAAAAAACTAGGGCCGGAAGTTTGGCTCAGTGGCTTAAGTGCCTGTCTGGCAGGTGCAAGGTTGTGAGTTGGATCTCCGGTACTGCAAAAAAAAAAGAAAAAAAAAAAAAAGGGTCTCTGCATTTTCATTGTGTCCTTGGACCCCTGCAAATTATGTGGCCATTCTGAGGAAGAAGTGTCAGGCCTGAACATATAAAACATCTTGCTAATCCACATGAAAGACATGCTCTAAATTTCAGCTCCCTAAGCATTCTTACTCCGTTAGGCCAGTAGTGTAATCTGTAAGCAACTGAGTCAGTGCTGGCTGCTCACAGGACAGCCTCGCTGGAAGCCAATGAATTAATGTTCTCTGCTGCCCCCTACAGGACCATCTATCTTATTTCCACTTCGTGGGTCGGATCATGGGTCTGGCTGTGTTCCATGGACACTATATAAATGGGGGCTTCACGGTTCCCTTCTACAAGCAGCTCCTGGGGAAGCCCATCCAGCTGTCTGACCTTGAGTCAGTGGACCCTGAACTGCATAAGAGCCTGGTGTGGATTCTGTAAGTATCAGCTCATGTTCAGCTACCTGAAGACTCACACCAGGTCCTGGCTTGGAGCATGGCTGAGTCTGTATGTGTGTGTGTGCATGTGTGTGTTTCAGGGGAAGTGTGAAACTGGGGAAGGGAAATAAAGAAACTATTATATTATGAGAAAATACAGATTTAACTAAATTATTAAGTTGACTTACCTTTCTCATGACATTTGGTCATTTTCTCCTCATGGACTAGTTTCTTTTGTTGCTTTCTTGAATTATTATTGTATGGTTACAAGTGTCACTAGCCAGTCCCAGCCTGGGGTTTGTGGTGGGGGGGTAGGATACCCCACAGTGTCTCTCATTAATCTGTAGAGAAGCCAAGAAAGTATAAAAAAAAAAAATGAGTAGTTAGTCCTTTTGTCATAAATACTGTCTTGAGAGCAGCAGACAGACATTGCTTTGGAGCTGACACAGGGCCTCCAGTGGCTCTTTGGGTTTTGTTTTTCTGCTTTTTTGTTCTTCTTGGGTTTTACATGCTCCATTTGGAAGTTCTCAACCCAGGAGTCAGGGTGCCTCCTACTGGGAACCTTCCCCTCTGTCTTAAGAAACACTGCAGATTAAAGAGCCAGAGTTGACTTCTAAGTGCTTTTGTGTGGGAACAGGTTTGTTCGAAAAGGCTGCCTTGAAAGAAGGGAGCACCATGTTCCCAGTGTGACATCCTTGGGGTGCAGTTCCTTTGACCTAGCCACCTCTTCTCTCCCTTCTCACTCAGGGCAAAAAAGCAGTTAGGTCGTGTGTCTCATAAAATCAGAGCATAGTGGAGCAACATGGTACTGTCCCGTGCATGAGAAAGCCCAGAATCGGGGACACAGGAGCTATAGCTGTGCACTTTGGCTCACTCAGCACCAATACTGCAGTCCCTGCCTGGCTCCTGTTCAGCTCTCACCTCTCTTTCTGCTGGACTGGGTGGTGGCGTATATGTTAATGGGCACATGTCTCTGTCTTCTTTGGCAGAGAGAATGACATCACTCCCGTGCTGGATCACACATTCTGCGTTGAGCACAATGCATTTGGGAGGATTCTTCAGCATGAACTGAAACCCAATGGCAGAAATGTGCCTGTCACTGAGGAGAATAAGAAGGAATATGTCCGGTAACATCTAGGACGTGCCTTGGGGTGGCCTGGGTGCAGCTGGGTTCATGTTCAGATTAGCACAGCTTCTTCCTGCATGAGGCTCACCTGTCCCTAAGGGCACTTTGTGACTAGAATCATGTTAACAGAGGTAACTTTTTTTTAAGAGTCAGGCTTGGCATCTGCCTGAGGTACAGCGGTGACAGAGCCCAAGCCAGGAAGCACTCCACATGGCTACCTGATTTTGGGGCATAGGTGTGAGCCCAGGGAGAGCCGCAGGCTCAAAGGCTTCGTGCTGCCACTCCCCAGGAGTCCTCTCCAGGGTCGTGGGTCCACCTCTGGCTTGAGGCAGACCAGCATAGGGAACCAGTAATTTGCATTGGAGATTCAGAAATGTGGGCACGTTTGCGCTCAGACTCATGCACAGTTCTCGCACTTCCCTGTATTTTACTTCCAAATGTACTTTGAAATTATAGCACTTGGTCTAGCAGACCAATTTAAATCCTACTGCTGATTTTAATAAAAATTCAGAATATATAGGAGAACATGCTGGGGTTTTTTGCTTTGGTTTTGTTTGGTTTTTCAGTGCTAGAGATTGAACCTGGGGCTTCACACTGATCTACCTCCGCAACCCAATCTTTAGAGACAGCGTTTTGCTAAGTTGCCCAGACTGGGCTAAAACTTTCAATCCTCCCACCCCATTTTTAATTTACTATTAAGGCTGAGTGCTTCAGCCAGTAGGGTTTGTGTCTGTCTTAGTAGATAGGGGGCTGGCTGCACTGTCACATCCAAGCCTACTGCTGGAGGCAAATAGTATCTCTGAGACCCATTTGGTATTGTTTCCAATGTGCAGCCTTTTCTTTCAGGTTGTATGTAAACTGGAGGTTTATGAGAGGAATTGAAGCCCAGTTCTTAGCTCTTCAGAAAGGGTTTAATGAACTCATCCCTCAGCATTTACTGAAGCCCTTTGACCAGAAGGAACTAGAGGTAGGTACTCAGCACTAGGCCACCAGCACTACATGAACCTCAGCTGTATGCAGAGTTGGGGCTTGGGCAGAGGGGAGCTGAGGGTGCCTGTGATGCTAGTCACCTGGTGAGGTGTCCCCTTGGCAGCAGGAAATCTGAATAATTCTAGGAAATCACTTCAAGTGTTTGTACTTTAGTTTTTAGGATCTTTAGCATGGAGATTCCACAGCCCTCACCTCAGACCAAAGACATCTTCATGTGTATACTCCAGTCTTGCTTGCTTATTTTGGCTACTAATCGACTGAGAACCAAGTGTTACAGTCTTCTCTGACCATATTTTGTGGGCTTGGACACAGGGCTGTTGATCTTAACCTGGTGCCCAGAGGTCCATCCACACCTTCTGATTGTCTCATAGATGCCTCGCGCTCAGAGCACCTGAGTAGGAGGTAGTTGTAACGTGACCCCAACCCCAGTACTGGGGATCAAACCCAGGGCCTTTGCACTGAGCCACATCTCCAGCCCTGATAGGCTATAGAGACAGGGTTAAGTAGCCCAGCCTAGGCCTGAACTTTAGATCCACCCGCCTCAGCCTCCCAGAGTGCTGGGCTTACAGGTATGTACCACCACAGCCAGTGGAGCTTTTTAAACAAGTAGGAAAACATGTCCCATGTACCCAGGCTCTGTATAACTTGTCGTGGTCTCATCCCTTCACATGTGCCCTCCTTATGTGTCCTGGAGGAATGCCATGGTGTGGCCTTAGTTATAGTTAGCTCTGTTCAGTCTTACCAGTTGGTCTTTAGATATTCATCCCTCAGTACGAAGTGAGCCTTGGTTCCAAGATAGTGCTGTCAGTAACTGTGCACTTGGAGCTGAACACCACCTGAGAAAGATTGAACATAGGTTTTGGGCTCCTGTCCATGCAGCTCCTTTCCATCTACGCATCTGTCAGGTGAATTTGGATAAAGCTGCTTCCTGGCTTTGGGCACCAAGTCTTTTAATGTCTGTGTATCACACAGTGGCTTCTGCCTTTTGGCAGTAACCCCCTGCTGTGCCTTCTCAGTTGATAATAGGTGGCCTGGACAAGATCGATCTGAATGACTGGAAATCCAACACACGGCTGAAGCACTGTGTGGCAGACAGCAACATCGTCAGGTGGTTCTGGCAGGCAGTAGAAACCTTTGATGAAGAGAGGAGAGCCAGGCTCCTGCAGTTTGTGACCGGCTCCACACGAGTCCCTCTCCAAGGATTCAAGGCTCTACAAGGTGACTGACGTGGTGGCAGAGCTAGTCCTCAAGCCGTGCTACATTGCATGTGTTCTGACCAGACTGTGGTAGGAAGGACCCAGTGTTTGGTGATGGTTGAGATGTCCATTAGAAAACAGTGCAGTAGCTAATTCTCTTACAGCGGAGGCTCAGCAGTGTGGAACTGCATGCTAGATGGGTGGCAGGTCCCCACTGAGCACAGTGTCCCCACAGTGGAGCTGCTCCAGGGCATGTGGTTCCCAGGTCCTCACCACTTTCAAAAAGCATGGACTGGCAGGGGCCACTAAGGTGTCTGGTAAGGCCCTGGTGTTCTCTGTCTGCAGAGGACCCAGGATCCCACTTCAGGGAGAAAATAAAAGGAGCCACTTGCAGCCACTGTGGTCACAGCCTACAGCTGTAGATTTGGTGCAAATACAGAATATTGACTAGGACTTTTGAGAATCCCCAGGCCACGGTGGTGTCTGCCTTCAGAGTTCCAGTGCCAATGTGGAGGGTTCCAGCCTGAGCACCCTGGGTCTCTGTCTGCTTGCCCAACATGGTGATCACACTGCCTCCTCCCAACACCTACAGAGCGAGCTGAGCAGGCTTTCTATCCCCGCTGCATGGATCAACAAACCAAGACCCACTGAGGTCCTAAGATTTATTTTTCCCTCTAAGGAAATAGTCAGGTGGTAAGCAAGGGCGGAATTCCGATGATACTGTGACCCCAGACTTTGCTTTCCTGTTTCATCGATGAGCCACACAGCAGGCCTTCTTGCAGGGTTCCCTACTGCTGTAAGGATCTTACATACCCTCTGTAATCAAATGGAATTGGGATCAGTGTCCCCATTGTATGTAACAGGTGAGGGCCGCCCAGACATGGCTCAGGTGTGATCTGGGACCACGACAGGGTCCTTGTTCAGGACAGAGTGCCTGATGCTATGGGGAGAATGTGAGCACTGCTCACTGCAGGGGTGCAGACTGGGCACCAGTGCTGGCCCACTCAGGAGATGGACCCAGGAGAGGGTAGAGCTGCTCAGGCTCGCACTGTGGCTGAGGGGGCCACATCCTCCTCCCAGGGGCCGTTGGTACCCTCTTCCCTTCCTGAAGGTGGTGAGCTGTTGCTGTCATCACTATGGCCCCAGTACTGCTGCTCCAGGCACTGCCAACTTGCTGTGCTGGAAGGAGCCAGTAAACACGCAGGAGCAAATGGAGCCCAGTGGCCTCTACAGTTATTTCCAAAAGGACACCAGTTTTCAGGCTCGTGTCATAGGGTTGGCCCTGTTTTTGTGGCAGCAGCTGTGACCAGTGCTGGGTCTGGAAAGACCAAGCAAGGAAGGATCCAGGGGTTTGTGAGCCCTCTGTTCGAAAGGTGGCTCCAGAGATTTCACCCTCAGACACCCTTGCAGCTGCTCAATCAGGGGTATGTGACATTTCAGAGGACTCAGTCTGTTTTGCCTGAGTCCTCTAAAATGTCACATTTCTTTCCTGAGTGCCACTGCAGCTGTGCCACCCTCTAGCAGGGCACTGTGCCTGGCATTGGGGCTCTGCCTCTGAGGTGCATTGACTAGAATGTTGTCTTGCAAGGTTCTACAGGCGCGGCAGGACCCCGGCTCTTCACCATCCACCTGATAGATGCAAACACAGACAACCTGCCCAAGGCCCATACCTGGTAAGAACCGCTGGTGGGTGGCACTGGGTCCTGGGAGGGGGGCCACAGCACTGGTCTGTCTTGTTGTTTCAGCTGTTTTCTTTGTAGGCTTGTGTTTCGTTTATGCAGGGCCCCAGATAATGCCAGCAAGAGCATTTGTGTCAATGGGACATTTGCCAGAGGGTTGTCAGACTTATAAAACTGATCAGTTGTAAAGCATGTAACTGGTCAGTGCTGGTGTTCTGGCAACAGCTTGTGGCCACCACTGCACAAGCCTGTGCCTCCCTCCTTGCTGGGCCTCTATGAATCTGTATGCATGTGTGCATCTATCAGAAAGCAAAACTTGAATTTGGATTTATCAGTCTTCACTTTAATGTTTCTGGGTCCCCATTTTCCTTCTTCAAACTGCCTATGAGATGGCCCATTTTAAAAAAATGTTTAGCATAAAAAATATGGGCAGTGGTTTAAAGGTCTTAGTCCAGACATATACTTTGTGTCGGGACCACTGGCCTCTCCTTCAGGAGACATCCCCGTGTTGCTGGGATGCTGACCCAGGGGTGGGGGTGCAGGGGCTACTGTCACACCCTCTAGTGATGGGCCTGGAGCAACTTACTGAGTATTCTAACTAGGTTTAACAATATGAGTATTCTAACTAGGCTAATGAAGCTGTTCCCAGGACTCTTGGGTCACAAGAAAGCCCTGCCTCGGTGTGGTGATGTCATCTGTCTACAGGAACCTGACATGGTGACACATGGTGATGCCTTTCTCAAAAGGCTTCTGTCCTTTAATAGTTCGGTACTTGACATAGGAGATGAGAAAAATACCCTGACATTGAAGTACCAGTAAAAGAGCGCCACTCCATTAAACCCCATGACTTAGTGATAAAGCTATCCCTAAGGGTTGAGCCCCAGTAGTTCACAGGCCACTGTGTTCTTTGGGTCACAGTTCTGTGTTGAGATGGTAGCTCCCTAACAATGACTTTTACTTGGATAAATACTGCAAATGAATTTCCCATGGAAGTATTGAGTCAGAAGTTTAACATTCATTTCATCTTTCAGGGATTTGGCACTTTATTAAAAGGTTTCAAATGTAATGTGTTTTTGCAGGAATTTTCCAGACTGCCCCATTTGAGGTTCAGATCAAATCCAAAGGAACAGACAAGTCAGCAAGGACTTGGCTGATGGCCAGTCTAGATTCCAGGGGTCAGCGAAGGGGTATTCCTGGGAAGGAAAAAGAATTCTTCCCAAAGACAAAAAATAAATTAGGAGCTTTGTCCTCACAGAAACAGTTTAAGTAGTAATTTAATTATAATTTGGTTTTGAAGGTCTCAAGATTCGTTTTGCTGGGTTGACTGAAAAAGCTTTGCCTTAGACCCAGTAAAACACTAAGAGGTGGAGAATTCACTGTCTCTTCACTCTTGACCCCAAATCAGGCAATGAGATTTCACACTCCCACATTTGCTACTAGCTTGTCTCCTGCCTGGCTTTGACCTGGTAGGCAGCCCAAGAGCTTGTCCCCAGCAGTAACTCTTGATTCCTTTGTCCTTTTCCAGCTTTAACCGAATTGACATCCCACCTTATGAATCCTATGAGAAGCTCTATGAGAAGCTGCTGACCGCAGTGGAGGAAACTTGTGGCTTTGCCGTGGAGTGAAGAGCAGCTCAAAGCAGCAAAATCTCACTCATGACCACCAGACCAAAAGCATATAGCTTCTGTGTGCCTCCCGCAAAGCTGGCTGAGGCCTGGAATTCCAGAAAACCTGAGGGAAAAGGCTTTTCTCCCTCCTTCCTTGGCAGGAGGGGGCAGGGGACTTTAGAAGGTGGCTTCCACCCATCTGTCCCTCCTTTATCATAGTTCTCCCACCTCCTCCATCACCCATCCAATAAAACACAGCCAGTTTCTGCCCTTGGCCTCAGTCACACATGGTGGAAAGGCTCATGGCCCTGTGCTCTTTATAGGAGCTTATACCACAGGGGTGAGCTGGGCCCACCGAGGGTTTGCACGGTCAGTATACCAGCCATCCCCTCTTCAGTACAGCCTCAGTGCACCTTTTGAAGTTCAGCAGCTGCTGGTTATTCTACCAGAGCTCAAATTCCAAATCTTATATCCTAGCAGCCTGTTCTGGGTGGCAGATTAATTTCTAACTGAAAAATGACTACAGAGTGTATGCTTATTGGAATTGTGCCATGGCAGGAAGCTTTAGTCAAAATTTGTTTCCCCTTTGCAAGGTAAAGGAATTGAAGCAGCTTTCATTGGAAGCCTGGGGTATTTCTTTTCAGGGTATCCTGGTGGAAAAGAACTTGTTTTGCACAAAGAAAAAAACTATCTTTCCTTTGCTGCATCCTCTATCCAGTTTGAAATTCTTTTTGGTGAAAATACCACATTATGGAGCTAAGCAAAGAACAGACCAAAACCAGCCTCAGATCTAACCAGTCGGTCCAGTGCCGACTCCTGTGCCCTGTTGAACATAGAGGAGCACCGACTGTGTCTCTAGAAATGTTAACGAACTTGGATGTGGCAGTTGCTAAGAGCTAAACTAACCGATTTTGTTAGTAGCCGAAAAAAGAGTGGGACAGCAGCCCTGCTGACCAGTTCCACCTGAGTTAGTGCTGTACACAAACAGGGTATGGATATAAACCAGTGACACAGGGTGGTGACAACTCTACATGGACTCAGTTGGCCCCTTCACCTGGTGGCAGTAGTGACAGTTCAAGTCACTTACCCAGCTGTGTCCATTGGCTGAGCAAGGCCAAAGCCAGCCTACTCTGCGTTTCTAACACCATTTCCAGTTTGCACAAAAGTTCTGGCAGTGTTTTATTCCCAGAGTGGCTTGGTTTGGGACAGCTAAGCTTCCAAGGAAGATAGTAGCACCAAGAAACTTTTTGGTATGGTGTTGCTGCTGTTTTAGTTTGGGGTGGGGGCAAGTACAGGGTAATTCATTAGCAAGACATTTCACTGCTGTTGAAGTTTGAGTTCAATGTTGGGCTCCTGCTGTGGTCTGAGATGGATCGGGAAGAGCCTTTCGATGACTTTCATCTGTTCTTTTTGTTACTTTTACTGAGACCAATGGGGTGTAGGATCACTTACCCCTGTGCACCTGGCTGCAGTTCTTGTGCTTGCCCTGGAAGCCGTCTGTTGGGTGGTGTGGGGTACACTCACCGTAGACTCTGGTCCACGTTTGTCCAGCTCAGTAGCCACTAGTCCCAGGGTCTGTAGAGTCTCAGCGACACTCTGGACTGCTGATGTGCTGGGACATAAGGGATCGTGTGGCAGAAGGAAAATTGAATCCATTTGAACGTCTAGGCCAATGTGCGGCCTTAGTCTCTTTCAATTTTTTGCCTTGCCCCAGTAGGGCTTATCTGTGTCTCATTCACCTTGATGCTTTGGAGGGCGTTCTAGAAACCCATTCCCCCAGGACTCTATCCAGTCTTCCCTTACAGTCTACCCTAAAGTTTGAGGAAATGAAAAGTACAGGCCCCCAGGGAGATTTGCTGTGACCAAGACCCCAGCCATGGGAGGCGGACAAGACAGCTGCAGAGGGAAGTAACCTAATTCTTCAGGTCAGAAGTACTGCAGGATTTCCTGGTGGCACCCTCCCAAACCTGTAGAGGTAAGGAAGGAAGCCAGGGCCCTGCAGTTCAAGACTGTGAAGCATGAGTGGTGCCTGTGACACCTTGACTACTACCTTCTAGTGCCGGGAGGAACAGTGAGCTGGGCCTTAGCCGCTGTACACACTGGCCTACACCTCTCATGTTGGGTGTCCCTTCAACTAAGAGAGGTCGTGGCTTGGGCCCACTGTGGCGTGTGTTGTAGACCTGTCCACTCGGCTTCTGTCAGGGCACTGTACTTCTAGATCTTGAACCGCTGACCATGGTTTGGGGCTTCTGGACTCCCCAGAGGACATGGTAAAAGCTCCTGGTGGTCCCATGTGTGATCTTGTTGGTCCTCCTGCCCCTACCCTGTGGTTCCTCTTCACCCAGATCCTTCAAGGGCCCAACTTTCCAGCTCGCCCTCCCGCGGCCAAAAGCCGACACTCAGGGATGTAGCAAACCACCACTCTGCAGCGTTAGGGTAGGAAAGTGAGGCGGCCACATGGGCAGCTTGGGGTGACAGCATATAGCACTGTCCATCTCTGAAAGGAGACTCAGCCACTAGATTGGGTTTTGACCCTAAGCTGGCTCAGCCATGTGGTCCAAATTCAGGTTAGGTGGGCCTCAACTTGGAGATGTCAGGAATGCTCTTCTGCAGAGAACACACCCTGCCAGGTGTGTGCCGCACAGCAGCCTTCCTGAAACACAGTATGGATTTTTAAAGTTTGTTTATTTTTGTTTCTCAACCACTTTATAATGTATTTTTAATTTATTTTGTAATGTCTTGTTTTTAAGTATTGCTGCTATCCTTGTTATTCTTCCCACTGTTTTTATTGCTGATTTATTTTGTGAAAGTTGTACACTAATGTTCCGTTTTATGTCAAAATCAAAAGTATTTAAATACTAGTTCTATTTAATGTGGTTATGGAACCAGCTGGAAACACAAAACAAACCAATTGTACAGCAGGCTGGACCCGGGAGGTCAGGTTCATTTTGTTACATATGCAATAAACTCACGACTTTACATTTTATGATGCCTGTTATCTTGGTGTGGAAATGAGATCCCAATTTCCTTACAGTTTCATAAGAAACAAAGTCAATGGTCAGAAATAGTGGGAAGGGCCTTCCAAGGAAAAAGGCCAAAAGTAAGGACAGAACTGTACCAAAAAACAAATGAAAATGTGGCTGCTTAAAAAGTCCTTTAGCAAGCAAAACCTCATGGGACTGGGAAAGCTTAGAATCTGTTATCTCCTTTGCACAATGGTCATATTCGGGGGCTTGACCTTTTTCATATTTTTGTGGCAAAATAGGCATAAAATTTGATGGCATTAAAATGTAATAAAATATATCAAAGGAATCCTGCCTTTGACCCTCCCTTGGCTGGGTACCTTTCCAAGCATCCCTGTGTTCACAGTGTCCCACTCTCTTGCACTGGCTGCTTGTGGCGAGAGTAAGCTCTAGGCCTGTGTCACCCGGATGCTGCAGTGGTCAGACCCTGGTCAGGCACCCATCACTCTCCATGAGGTGCTGCAATGACCCTCTGCTGGACTCCTGTATTAGGTTTTTGGATACAGCAACAAAAACATAAAACTTAAAAGGGGAAAGACTTATTCTGACTTACAGTTTTGGAGGTTTTGGTCCATGGTCTGTTGGTTCCATTACTTTGAAGTGAGGCAGAACAAAGAATAGAGAATGACCACAGGACAAAGGAAGGGCTAGGGATACAATCCAGAGACATGTCCCCAGAGACCTGCTTGCTCCAACTGGGCCTCATCACCTGGGTCCCTCATAGTTCTGTCGGCTAGGAACTCATCAATGGATTGACCAATTGGTACAGTTATGCCCCATTATCCAGTCCTTTCTCAAGGTTTCTCTAGGCCTCACCTCTAAATGTTGAGGATCTAGCCCTCAATATGAATCTTTGAGAGATACTTCATGTTTAAACCAAAACAGCTCCCCTCCTACTCTACCCTGTATTATACTCGGCGCAGCAGCTGTGGAGGGGGCCCCTCTTCCCACTGGAGGGGAACGGGGCTGGGTCACATTAGCCCAAGGCTGCCACTGCTGCTTCTCTGTGGTCTTGTCCTTGTCCAGTAGGTAAACACAGCCCTGCAGTCTGCCTGCCAACAGCTCTGGTGCTGTACATAGTGCTGGTGGTGGGCTATGTGTCAGCCAATGACACTGCTCATGCTAGTCATGGAAATGAAGTGGCAGCAGTGATACTGCTGCAGGAAACTTGGGCAAGACCTCCTGTGTTGGTGGCAGGTAGCGTTGCCCTCAACTTTTCATCACAAAAGGCCAGAGTGCTTGCCATTCTGGTAAGATGACATCTGTGCTTGAACTTAGCATTATAGAAAAACACTTCAGCAGCCTTGAAACAACAACAATGGAAATCAGATTAGACGAAAAATAAACCTAGAGCCCATTAATAAAGATCTGGAAAGCTCTAATTCTTTACTTGAGCTTAAAGTCCAGGGTTTTAAAAAAGAATTTAAAAAAATCTAAGTGTATAGCACAGGTCAAACTGAGGTAAGAAACTGCTTAGTCATGAGGAGATGCCTTCACATGTATCTGCTATGTCAGTTAGAAGCAACTAAATCAGCCTCCAAAACCCATCAGAAAAGAGAACTTTAAACAAAAGGATCTGGACCAGAATCAGGTCTAAAGAAAGCTAAAAACATAAAGCTGCTTTCAAAAGAAGCTGAAAGATAAGAGAAGAGTGAATGCATGTGCTGAATGGAATGTACCACCAGATGGGACCAGACAGCATGTAGGTGAGCCCAGCGCCAGACCTTGCCAGTGACACAGACCAAGCTATCCAAGATCAGCTAGCACCTGACCCAGGAAAGACCAGTCGTGGAGAAGACGTGGCTGGCAGGAATGTGGAGCTGGATGGTGCAGCTGTGTTAAAAAATGGGAATCCCTTGGTTAAATAGGATTTCTAAAGAAGCTCATACAGCTGAGTTATGTTCTTAATTTTAAAACTCAAAGAAAAAAAAAACTATATGCTGAAATGGTAAAGAAAGTCAGCAGTGTCCTTTAAAAATACTATTAATGATCTGAAAACATTTCACTAAAGTCAGAAACAACAATGGTAGAAAGCCACATGTCCAAGTTGTGGCAGAACTGTGTTGTGGTAAAGAAATGAGTTCCTGAAGGATATTTAATCAACATGAATTTCCTGTGAAAAGAGGAAACACTGAGGCAATTTCAAAAAAAAAGTCAGCCATGAACGGGAAAAGCTGGACACTGGCAAAGACCAGCACTGTCCCAGAAACACTGGCAGCTTCCTCGGCTATTTCAAGGCCAGTTAATTTCTCATAACAAACACAAAAATTACCAAGGAGAAATTAAAGGCTTAAACATTTCCAGAATAACTCTTATATCCTTGATGTTGCAGGGAAGCAGGTGGCAGAGAACCAAGAGCCCTCCGAGAGACTCTCTTGCACAGCAGGTTCAGAGGAGCATCTCATCCCTAGGATGATGCAGGCACCCAGGGTGTGGCGCCTGGCTGCACTCATGTCTCCCACTGGCTGAGACTGTCCAGCGAAAGGACCATCACTGACCATGCCAGTCCTCCTGATCGTCAGGCAGAGCCCAAACACTTGGAGTCCCCCCATTCACACCCTGGGTGCTATCTGGGGCCCTGGTCCTCCTTCAGGGTCAGTGTGTTACACCAAGGTGTCTTGGGGACCAAGAGAAAAAAAAAAGTACCAATCCTGCTCCCTATCCTAGAAAATGAGGGTGTCACTTGCTAGAGACACTCCCCCCCCAAGGGCTTCTGCTGGCCCTGCACACAATCCACCGGCCATGGAAGCATCCAGATTCTACCTGTTGGCCACACAACCAAGGGCAGACTCCCTTTCCTATGTGCCTGGCTCTGGAAGATCCAGAACTACCTTCACCTATCTGCTAAAGGAATTTTGATCTTTTTCTACATATTGCCTTTAGTTGGATATTAAAGTTAAGAGTCTTGGCAGAATTTTTCTTAGACAATGATGAGTAAATGACAATATTTAAATGTGAACCATGCAAGTTAACTGCTTCCATGTAATTCTATTTGTAGGTAGTGTTAATATAGAATTTTATTGTTCCTTAAAACAAATAGGAATACTTTCTTGTCTTTATTGTAAAATAATTTCATCTTTTTCTCTTTGGATTTTAGTCTGTTACTGAACTTACTATATAAGGATTCAGACAGACGCTCCATAACACTATAATTCTTGAAGTATGACTGATGAAAGTCTATTATGCCATGTGAATCTTATCGCTGACTTATATCCATCTTATTTGACTCCTGGCCACTGTAAGAATAGTACTTTTGCTATTTAATGAGTTTCTTCTATTGGCAAGGAAAGAGTAGTTTCCTGTCTCTACAGTGACTGAATTTCCTCTCATTAATATAATATGGGCACTTACGTGATTATCCAAGCTCTGAAATGGAAATTCAACAACAATTACAATTCTTTGGGGCTTGCTTTGCAAATGTACTTTTAAAAGTGGCAGTCATGAGTTAACGGTTTCTTTTTCTGCCTCCAAAAGATGACAGAACAGGCCACCAGCTGCTGCCATGTGCCTCATGACTTAAACACCTCAGTCTATGTTAAAGACAAATACATTTACTTAAATTTTAGTTTACAATTTAAAAATGTGCCAATTTTAAGTCAATAAAAAATTTTAAATGTCTACAGAATGACATCACCGTATACATGGTGGACTAGGAAACTCAGGTTCTCATATGTTTCTTGGAAGCACAGATGAACAACAAGAGACTGGCTAAAATTCCTTCTTCCTAGAACTGTGGAAGGCAGCTGAAGATCTATAGCAACTACGCAAATGCTCTCGCAAGAAAAAGCTCTTTTTGAGATACTGGGATATTTGGTTGCATCTGACATGTTTACCCCTCCCTAGTCTGGCACAAAATCAGTGACCCAGTCCCAGTTCCTGTGATCAGAAAGAGCAAAGCAAACTGAATTTGTAATATCTGAGCTTTATGGGCTCTACCTGTGTTGCCTGAGCTCAAATGGTGAAAAGCAGGTACAGCTGGGCGCACAGGTTGGGAGAAATGAGGAAAGCAACAAGCGTGGATTGGGAAACCTGCAAGCACACACAGATCCAAGGGTACCTGCGGCCACAAGTTACTGACTGGGGAAGACGGCAGGGCTGAGGCCTGAGAAGCTGGGAAGTAATCCTCAAAGGAACACTATAACATTTAAAAGCTACTGTGCATATGGAACAATAAAACAAACACAAAACCACCCACACAGGCTTGGGGAAGACACATGTCCAGAAAGGACCCTTAAGATTAGGATGATTAACTAAAGCCCTGGTCCTGCAGATAGCTAACTGGCAAAGACTGGGAGGAGTGGCTGTTTTCTCAAGCAACCTATTTTCAACAAAAGGTCAAAAGACAAACACGAAAACACAGTCTATTCAAAAGACCAACATGTATCTACAGAGATCACCCCTGAAGAAAGACATAAGACTCAACAGAAAGACTTTTATTAAATATAGTCATTCTAGTGTATATATATTTTGAAACTTCATGTTGCACATTATACAACTTGTCAATTTAAAAGCAAGTCTTAAAAATGCTCAATGAGCTCAAAGGAATCAGAAAAATGGTATCTGAATAAAATGGTAATGTCAAAGAAGTGGAAACTGTAAGGACTATACAGAAATTCTGGGGCTGAAAGTTTTAACAACTGAAAAATTCACTAGAGGGATTCAACAGCAGACCTGGAGCCAGTGATCTTTAAAAAACAACAAAAGACTTATTTTTTGAGACAGGGTCTTTGCTATGAAGCCCAGGCTGTCCTTGAACTCATGGCAATCCTTTCTCCCTCAGCCTCCCAAGTGCTAGATTACAAGCATGTCCCCCTATACCTGGTGGAACCAGTGATTTTGAAGGAAGAACCAGTGATCCTAAAGACAGTTCATCTGAAATTGTCAAGCAGGAGCAAAAAGAATGAGAAAAGTAAACAGCCCAGTAGACTTGTGGTACAAGCAGATCATATACGCATGTAGAAATCTCAGAAGAGAGAATGTCCCCAGTTTGAGGAAGGTCATGGATCTACAAATCTAAGTAAGAGGTTTGACAAACTCCAAGTAAGATAAGCCCATGCCAATACATAATTAAAATGTTACAGGGGAAAGACAAAATCTTGAAAGCAGCAAAAGAAGAACAAGTCGTCATGTACAAAGGATCTCCAGTCAGACTGTGAATAGATTTCTCAACAGAAACCTTGGTGAGAGCAGAGAGCCTATTTAAAGCTTTGAAACACTGTCAACTGAGAATTCTACATCTGGCAAAACTGTTCTTCAAAATGAGGGAAAAATCAGAACATTCTCTGATTTAAAAAAAAGCTGAGGGAGTTCATGACCACTAGACCTGCTCTGCAAGAAATGCTTCAAAGGGAGTCCTTCAGGTTGAAATGAAAGGATACCAGACAATAATGAAGCATAATTTATGTAAAATTCTCCAGTGAAGGTGAAAGTATGAATAAATTTAAAAAACTAGTATTACTATAATTTTGATTTGTAACTCTGCTCTTTATTTTTTACATAATTTGAAAGTTAAATGCATAAAATAATTGTGAATCTATGTTAAGAATAAACAAATATAAGGATATAATTTTGTGACTCCACTAAGGAAGAGTCAGGGGATAGAGCGATAAAGGAATACTTTTTTGTGTGTGACTAAAGTTAAAATGGTATAAATTCAAATTATATATATATATATATTTTTGGCAGTACTGGAGCTCAAACTCACAACCTCGCGCCTGCCCGGCAGGCGCGTAAGCCACCAAGCCAAACTCCCAGCCCTATTTTTTCGAGGCAGGGTCACACTGTGTAGTTTAGGCCAGCCTTGCTCACATTGTAGCCCAAGCTGGCCTTGAACTCACAACGCTCCTCCTACCTCAGCCTCCCGAGTGCTGGGATTAAAGGCGTGCGCCACCACGCCTGGCCAAATTAGACTTTTGTAACTTTAGGATGTTAAGAGTCACTCCCATGATAACCACAAAGAAAAGATCTATACACACAAAAGGAAATGGAAAGAATTCAAAACGTGGCCTACAAAAAAATCAGCTGAACATGAAAGAAGGCAATAATTGAAGAAATGAGGGTCAAAAAACCAGCAGAAAATCGCAAAATGGCAAAATACACCTTTATCTGTAATTACTTTAAATGCAAGTATATTAATCACTCCAATCAAAAGACACAGGTTGATAGAATGAATTTAATAAAGAACAGGCTCCAACTATAATCTGTTTGCAAGAGAATCACTTTAGACCTAAGGCCATTCACATCTTAAAAAGTCAATGAAAGGGAATGAAAAGAAAGTCAATGTAAATAGCAAATGTGTGCAGGAGCCACTAGATGCATAGCAAGCAACACAGGCTAAGTACAAACTGTTAGAACATAATGAAGGACATTATGTAAGGACAGAAGAGTCAATTCAACTAGAAGATACAAATTACCAACATATACATACCAAAGCTTAGAACTCCTAAATATAAAAAGCAATCATTGATGGGTTCTGCTTGTACAGGACTGTGCCACATTCTACATGGCACCGGTGCATCACACCACTGACCCCTAAAACAACATGGCTCTTCTACACTAACTTCCGTGTCCTCTTAGTCCCAAAAAATAAACTTCTGCCTTTCTTTTGCATGTGCGCCAAAGGTCCTCCAATCCCCTCACAACACATCCAGTCAAGCGGTCTCCATCCCCTACACCAAAAGGTGCTCTAGTCCTCTCCTGACACAATGACCTGTGCACTCACACAGTCTCCACCCTTTCCCAGTCCCATAAAAACGACTCCCCGACTTTGTCTCTGGCAATAAAGGCTTCTTCTTACCTCTGTCTTTGCCTCTGAACTGCGCCAAAAAACCTAACAACCATGGGTGCAGCTGAAAGAAAAAATAGCTGTAGAGCTTAATAGTGTAACCAAGTGGATAAAAAACTCTTCGAGAATTAGATTTTTTTTTTTCTCTTACAGACAGGATGCTTCTCTAATTTCCTCACATTCCCTCAGCTCAGATGAATGAACAGAAAAGTAACAAGACCTCCACCAGAGAAAGGAATATGCTGATGCTGATCCAGAAGGCTGAAGTATTGTTTCCACCAGGAAGGCAGAGGGGCAAGAATGGGATGGGATAAAACAGGGCAAAAATTTGTGTCTCATTATATTACCCCATCCTTGCAATAAAAGCTTTTGTACACCAAAACAAGGTGAGACAGAGACTTGAGGCAGTAAAAGGCCCCACCATTTCCTTCAGAGTTAGCTTAGAATAAACCCTTTCATGAGATTCAAGCACCCCAAAATGCAGTAACAAAACCACTTCACACTCATTAAGATGATGTATTATCAGCTCTCCCATTGCTGGGACCAAATCCCCAACACACAAGACTTAGAGAACTTAAGTATTTTGGTTCATGGTTTCAGAAGGTTCACTGCAGTCAGCTGGCTTCAAGGCAGAAAGAGCAAGGCAGGCAGGCATAGTGGAAGAAGGCCGCATCATTCATGTAGCCAGGGAGCAGATTATCATGTTTACTTGGGAAGCAAAGAATAGCAGGGCCAGTAACAAACAGTGCAAAACTTAGTACCCCACTTTCAATAATGGCTAGGGTAACGAAGGACTTACTGCTATAGCCCAATGACCTAACACACATACAAAGAACACTCCACCCACTGAGAGCGGAATACATTCTTACCCTATGTGGATATGGAATATTCTATGGGATCAACTATACGGTAGGTCACAAAACAAGTCTTAATAAATTTTAGAAGCATGAAATCATAGTATCTTTTCCAATCATGAATGGGAAAAAACTTAGATACCAACAATGAAAGAAAACTGGAAAGGGTACAAATATGTAAAAATTAACATAACCTTAACCAATGAGTCAAATGAGTAATCACAGAAAAACACCTTGAGACAAATGAATATGAAAATATGATATAACTAGAAATAAACCCTCATATACACACTTGATTTTCAACAAGGGTGTCAATGACCTTTAACGGGACAGTTGTCAATAAATGGTGTTGGAAAAGCTAGGTATGTATGTGCTAAAGAAGTAAGCTGGACACTTACCTTACACCACATACATAAATTAACTCGAAATGGATCAAAGCCATTTGACCACTGTCTTGGATTTGGCAAGGACTTCTGAGATATTACACCACAAACAACAAGCAACATACCAAAAAATAAAATAAACTACATAAAAGTTAACTTGTGTATCAGGAGACTGTCAATAGAATGAACAGGCAACCCACACAATGGAAAGTTATTGTATATTATATCTTTAAGAGATTAATACCCAAGCAAATATAAAGAATTTTAACTCAACAAGCCGATTCAGAACTGTGCAAAATAGATCTTTCACCAGAGAAGATACACAATTGGCTTGTGAACACAGAAAAGTCATTCAACATCGCTCATCATTAGGGAAATACAAATCAAAACCACAATGAGAAACTTAAGGTAGGGGACCAGGGCATGGCAAAACTGGCTAGGGAAATAGTTGTGACCTGTGTTAACTACAAAATCCCAGGACACATGCCGAGTATAGTTCCCAGGGCTCTATATGGGGACTTACAGGATGGCCTAGACCTGACACCAGCCTGTGAAGTGGAAAAGTTTCTAATAAGCTCTTTGCTACTGTGTTCTTCAAAATAGTCCACTCTCACAGGCCAAGGTGTCCTTTTCCTACTTTTTCTTGACTGAAACTCACCTGTAGAGCATGTTTCTTTTCCTACCTTGAGTAAATGTGAAACCACTGAGGAAGTAGCTCAGTGGTAGAGCACTTCACTAGCATGCAAAAGGTCAAGGGTTCAACTCAACATAGCAAAGAAACAACAAAATTAAAAAAATGAATGAATGAATGAATGAATAAATCCAGAAAAAGCAAAACTTTACCACCATCTGTGCTTGACCTGACCGATTTTTTATTCAGGACAGAAAGAACCTAGAAACCACCTCTAGGAGACTCCAGCATCACAAAATGCAGCAAAATCCACTTTGTACTCACTAAGATGGTGTTGTAAGTCAGCTTCCCTACTACTGAGACAAAATTCCCAACATGCACAACTTGGAGAAGTTAAATATTTTTTTTCCGTTTCAGAGGGTTCACTGCAGTCAGCTGGCTTCAAGGCAGAAAGAGCAGGGCAAGCAGGTATGGCGGAAGAAGGCCACCTCATTCATGCAGCCAGGGAGCAGAGAGGGGGACAGGTGCCAGAGAGTAAGGGGACGTAGATAGCACTTGAGATCACACCTCCATTACCCACCTTGCCACACACAGAAGGGCACTTAACTCATTCCTTAGGGTGCTCCCAAGCCAATCAAGTTGACAATTAAACTTAACAGTCACAAATGGCTATTATAAAAATCAAACAAAAACCAGAAAACAAGTGTAAGTGAAAAGATGAAAAAATTGGAAATCTCATGCACTCATGATCAGCATGAAAAATGCTGTTATGGAAAACAATATGGTGGTTCCTGCCATATGAATGAAAAACAATGACTATGTGATCAAACAATTCTGCTTCTGGAGATAGAACTCAAACAATTAAAAGGAGGGACATGAAGAAGTATCTGTACGGCCACGTTCATAGCCACGTTACACAGAGTGGAAATGGAAGCCATCTAAGTACCCACTAATGCGGATAAACAAGTGGCACATACGCTAAGAGAAATGTCACTTAGTCTGAAAAAGGTCTTTCTGACACAATTGAGGATACGATGCTAAGTGACAGTCACAGAAAACATAGTGTATGATTCTACTTGTATGAGGTCTATAGAACAGTCCAAAATTCATTGTGACAGAAAGGAGAATGACCCCAGGCTGGGGGAGAATGGGAAGTTTGCCAAGGGTTCGGTTTGAGAAGATGAAGCTCTGGAGCGGGGCGGTGGTACTGGCTGTGCCACGGGAAGGTACTCATCACCACTGCAGCACCGAATGACCAAACGGTTAATCCTGTTATGTAACCTTTCATCACTATCAAAAACCAAAAAGTCTAACAATAACTCACAAAGCCGGTCGGCAAATCATACACTTACTTGGCCACTGTAAACCAGGGCTTTCTCAGGCCTTCCTCAGCTCCTGCATGCATGGCTTTTCCAAGGCCCAGCTCCCAGTCCTGCCACTTCAAGGGTAGAAAGTGAAGGCTCATGATTGTCAACTCCAAGTCTCCTGAATCTGGGTCCTTGGTTTTTCCTCCTACACAGGAAGCTCAGGAGATCTCTCCCGCCCTGGCTGTTGTCCAAAGGTTAAGTTTTCCCAGCAACCAGATGATCACAGCGTGGCTGCTAGGTGGAGAATCCTGGGCTCCTTTCTCACCTTGCCAACTCCAGCAATCTACAGTAATAAACACATTTCACACCTTGCCAACTCCAGCAATCTACAGTAATAAACACATTTCACACTGATGCTACCTCTCATCCCCACACCCTGGGCCACAGCAGGCTCTGGAGAGCACAGGATGCCTGCAGCTGTAGCTCTGGCCTGCAGGCGCAGCAAAGACTATGGGAGGGCACTTACCTGTCTCAGGCCTGACACCTGCACAACACCCACGAGCTGGCAGTCTGCAATCATAGCTCCTGTCATTCCGGAATCCAAGAGACTTTCTCACAAACATAGCTCTCTCCAAGAACTGGGAGATAACTTAGCATGGGAGCATCCTATCAGATGGGCATAACCTGGTCCTCGGCCTCCACCTGTCATCTAGAATACAGTGAGGGGCATGGAGTTGAGCTGTGTTTTGTGTGAGGTTCAATCCCACTCACCCTCGGCTGGAAAATCCTTCTCTGTAAATCAGGGCTGTCTCTTCTGGGTTGAGGGTCCATCTATCTCCCTGACCTCCGGAGTAGCTGCTGGAGCCTCTTGCTGGCAAGGAGGTTGTATCCAGGTCACAGCCCAACCACAACAGGACAAGCAGTTGCGTCCTCAGACTTCTGTCTGCAATGCGACTGGAGCAAAGTCAGCTTCAGGCAAAGGGAAGGGGAGGGTCAAGGGGCCTCACAGAGGCAGCCGCGCGCCTCAGTAAAGGGCTGTCCTCCTTGTACAAACCTGGTGCTTCCCCATGGACTCTTTTTGACTCAGAATCCGGGTTAGAAAGAAGTAGCAGTCCCACATCCTCTGTTCTGCTGATGTCATAGCATGTGCTTCATGACTGTTCCACATTCAGGGACATGTCTGCTCTATTCACACCACCTCTTCAGAGCATCAGCCTGGCCAGGGTTCCAACTGGGTGCAGGGACAAGAGCTGGAGCAGCGGGGCACACACCAGGTGCTGCAAGCTGAGGCCTCTAGCACACTCTGCATACACGGTGACGCGGCAGTGGCCCAAGACAGACTCAGCTGAAGTGGGGCCAGCCCAAGGGTGCAGACGTGCTGCCCTGCTGCCAAACGGAGGACGATCACCACTGCTCATCACAGTGCCAAGTACGCTCTGTGCGTTTGTTTCTGACCCCTGGGCCAAGACCAATCGTGACCACAAGATCCCCATGCCTGCCTAGCAGCACGCTGTCACCAGGAAGCCATGCTGAGCCACAGCCCACACTGTCTCTGGCCCAGGGACAGAAATGCCTCACAGAAACAGATACTTTAACATAAATAAGGGAGACAAACCCTTTTATAAAATATTTATTCTAAAAAAAAAAAAATCACACTGTACAAATTTAGATAGAACACTCTCAATGCTCAGATTTATAAAAATGTGAACAAAACCAACACTAAAGGGGGAAACTTTCACTGTTGTTTTCTTTTTAAATTAGTAAGGAAAGAAATGATTTTTTTTTTTTAGGTACAATGAGAGAAAATGTCTAGAAGACATCCAAAGAGCCAGCAATAAAAAGCCCAAGATCTACCCGTCCCTCTCACAGGCTGAAAACAAATCTGATATGGACGAGGACGGCTCCCGTGCGGGGCAACACAGCCTCCCGGGTCCACACTGAAGACTCGGAAAGATTCCCAAAGCCAGTGACACACAGCACAACAGCTGGTGCGCACAGAAAGACCAGCACAAGCACTCCTGACTTCTGCTTTTCCAACACCGGATTTTAATGTCTACCAGTCTGTACAAATGCACCAAAGTGTGGTGAGGTGTCGTTTCTGTTAAGAGTTAAAAACGGACATCCAGAGTTGTTTCCTGCAGTTTACTCTGTCCACTCATAGACAGAGGGAGAACCATAAAAAAGAATCCACGAAAAATCCCAGGCCAGAAATCCTGGTTCCTTAAAAAGTCATTTTAAAAGCTTAGGGTAGGCTCAGCTCTGCCATTTCTAAGGGATGAGCTGACATCCTGGGGTAGCTCCCTCCAACACTAAACTCACCCTCTTTCACAAACTACTGTAAAATAACTATAGCCCTGCAAAACTGCAGGACTTTCATAAATAAAATGAACCAGGCAGACAGAGGTCACAGGAGCCAGCAGGCTCCTTCACATTCTGAGTGAGAGGCAGTCGTGGTCACAGCCATGGGTGCCAGGCGGGGTCCATGCGGCACAGGTTGTCCAAGCTGTTGGCAGCTGCCACAAGGGTGTTTACTTTGCTCTCCCCACCTTCAAACTGGGCCAGGTTGTGTAGACGGGTCATGATGGCAGTGACAGCTTTCTGGACCAGGGAGACCAGTTGTTGGCTGTCCATGTTCTCAGGCTGTCCAGCGGCCGAGAGAGGAGAGGAGGTATCCTCCTGCGTTTTCTTGTGCCAAGCAATGATCTCATCCCGGAGCACAGTTTTCAGAATGCCATCCACCTGGGTGAAGGAGACAATTAAAGGACTCCCATTTCACTGCCGACAGCCCAGGGAAGGGGCAGCTCCACAACAAGACCCTGAAGGCCTATCTAACCTCAGCAGCCTGGCCAGGCCATGTACCCAGCAGACAGGTGGGGAGCCCTCTGGAGACTGTGCCACCTGTTGTACTAGCAACAGGGCCCAAAGACCCCAGCATGAAGACACGGGACTTCTCCCTGGTCCTCAGAGCCAGGGCAGCCCATGTCCAGGTGGGACATGCCGTCATGTTGGGCCTGTGTGTGATGTGTCCTTTCTACCTAACACAGCTGAGTGCCTTTCCAGCGTCAGGTAAAAGTGAACAAAACAAAAATCTACACTTTCTGCCTCACTACATCGCTGGAAGGCAGGGGCCACCTCACACAGAACACTTCTGTCCCTGTATGCCAGGACCCCATAGGAAAGGGGAGGTAAAAGCTGCTGTACAGGCTGACAGACAGTGCTAACCGCCAGGGACATTATCCAGAAGAGTATTCTGGATTCTTTCTTGTAAAGTGGGTTCCTTCACATCCTGAACACTTCTCCTCCCAATGACACCACCTCAGCATTTTGTCCCCCTCTGGTAGCTGGTGAACAGGTCCTATAAAGCCACAGTACGTGCTGAGGAACTGTGGGGCCTGTGCTTCCCAAGGGACAGTACTGTGACCCACCTTGAAGTTGGGCTGTGCAAAGCACCGCGCGACAGCGATCATGGAGGCAGTCAGAGGGCCAGAGACACCGATGGTGGTCAGAAACTCAGAAATGTTGGGGGTGAGGCGAAAAGGGACAGGGCGGTTGGCGTCTAAGTCCCCAGTCGCATCGTTTATATCAAATCGAAAGTAGGCAACGTTCAGCTTGCCGGTGTCCTGCATTTCAGGAGGAGACATATTAGGGAAGGGCTCAGCAGGGTGGGGAAGGTCAAGGAGGGTCTGGCCGTTCACGTTGGTTACCTGAGCAATCTGTAACATCTCAGGGTTGAGTCTATTTAAATGCAAGACAAACTCTGCGAAGCCGATCAGCGCCAGCTGGATGGTGAACATCTTGCGGAAGGTCCAGTAGTCGGTGGCGTTGGGCAGCGTGTGCAGCGCCCACTCCTTGAGCATGCTGCGTGGCACCATGTTGCTCTGCACCTCCTTGAGGATGTCTCGCAGGACCTGAAACACACCAGGCCTGGGCTCTTCCAGCTGATTCACTAATTTTTTTTCTACAAAAGGAAAACTCTCAAATTGCAATTACTTACTTAAATCAGTAAAGGAAATTTTGTTGCCGGGGAGGGAGGACAGAGAGGGGAGGGAGAAGAGGGGAAGACGGCAAGAAAAAGCATGAGCCAGGTAGCCCTGGCAAGAACTTTACTGAGCTCGAGGGCAGGTTACCTGCCCACTGCCATGACCTCCCCTGAAGCTTCGCGCAGGTCTGGGGAGCTGACGGCTTCACGACCAGGCTGGCTGTGAAAATCAGCAGACTGACAGCTACTCAGTAGGCAGAGTGAGTTTGGTGACCCTCCCAAAAGAGCCTCATCCCAAAAACCTTGGTACTATTTAACCTGTCTGGCAGTTCCTGCAAAGAGCTCCATTCATGGCGCTTGTCTCTGACTGAACTCCCAAGTTTACTCAGTGAGGACATCGCCTGACATCAGTGACAACTGTTTAGCATCAAAGGTGCCCAAGGCAGTGATGCCAATTAGAGCCACAAGAGGGAAAGCTGGGAATGAGCTGCTTTCAACAAATATTAGGAGACACAAAGACACGGTCAACACACAAGGAAGAAAGGGAAGTCACCTGGATCAAGTCGCTTGTATCTAGAACATATGAAGAATTCTGAGAATTCACAATACAGAGACAAGTCACCCAATTTAAAAATGGGAAAGGGCTTGTTTGCGCAGGTATTTCTCCAATGAATGAATATAAATAGCCAATATGCACAGACAAAGATACCTGACATTACCAGTCATCAACTGAGATAGTACTTCACATCTGCTGGGATCGTTCAGTAAAAAAGGCCATGGAAAGTTGGCAAACATGTGGAGAACCCTTATCCACTGTGTCCACTTTGGACAACACTTTGGCAGCTAGTTACCATGTGACCCAGCAACTGCACTTATGGGTATATGTTCAAGACCAAAACATCGTATCTACACACAGACACGTACACAAACATTCAAAGAAGCATTAGTCCCAACAGCAAACAACCCAGAAGTCCATCCAACTGATGGATGAACTAAACATGGTATTATGGTTTGTGTCAAGATGTCCCCTAAAGTCTCATACAGACATAGGGGGAGGGGGGACACAGGCTTTTCATAAGTGGCTGAATCTAGAGTTTGTGACAGATTCATGGTCCAATGCTTGGATTATGGGTGTGAGTGCTACACCTGCCCTAGGGACAGAAAGAGGCTTGTCCTGTCTCTTGTTGCTTTTGCTATCTTCTACCACCATGAACTGTTGCCCCTCTGCCATGTGCCACCCTGCCTTGCAGCCATTGGATTATGGACTGAAACCTCTACAAACTGCTAAATAAACCTTTTCTCCTTTAACTCTGGGTGTTGGGTATTTTGTCTCAGCAAAGAGAAAAGTAACTAAGACATGGTATATTCACACACTAGAATATTACTCAGCAATAAAAAAGTAATGAAGTTCTGACACATGCCACACAACAAATGAACCTTGAAAATGTTACACTAAGTGATAGAAGCCAGACACAAAAGTTCACATACTGCATTCATTTTATGTTCAGAACAGGCAAATCTAGAGGCAGAATGGTCTACAGTCATCAAGGGACTGGAAATAGGGAAGGAGAGGGTCAGTAATGGGTGATGAAAAGGCTTCAAGGATACACTGATGGGAGCTGGATGTGGTGGTGCCTGCCTGTGATGCCAGCACTCTGGTGGAGTGAGGTAGGAGTACTGCAAATTCAAGTCCAACCTGGGCAACTTATAACGTGAATTTGCAGGCAGAAGTCACTGGCTTCCATGGTCAAAGGCAAGTAATAGCCTGGAGAATATACTCCATTCCTTTCCCATAAACACAGCACACAACTGCTCCTGGTCACAGAATAACCACTGTGCCACCAGTTTCTAAGGGAGGCCTCAGGTCTGTTCACACAGGTCAACCGGAAAACCGGGATCTGCTCCCTTGGCCCACACAAAGGTGGGAGGCTGCCGAAGACCCTCCAGCAAGGGCCACCTTGGGCCTGCCTATGTCCTGCTGGGACATGAAACATGCACCTGTGACCTCCGTCTTCTGAGATAACTAACTGTTCTAGACCCAGACAAACTGAAAAGAGTTTCTCAACAACACAGGGCAGGTCATGGCCCCCAGCCTTGTGGGCTCTCCTTTGATGATACAGAAGAACCAAGTGGCATGTGGCTTGAACAGCAGTCTCTTGGTGCTCCACACCAGCCTGGACAAGCTCTTCTCAGCAATGGCTGGAATCCACAATGAGGAGCAGGCCCTTTGTCCCACAGAGACTGCAGGTGACGGCTGTCCAGGATTCTTGGGACCTGCATGAAGCTCCTGCCCAAAACAATCCAATCAACTAGACACACATGCTGGCAGAGCCTGCCGCACCTTTTATTTTAGATAATATGTACGGCACAGATGTGTACATGCCCTAAGGCTCAAGAGCACACCAGAGCATTAAGTGGATAAATAGAGACTATAAGTAGCCTGCAGCATCTCAGATCACAGCTGGCTGCCAAGTGAGTTGGGAGTAAACTTATTTTTAAATTCTGCTTTCTAAACTTCTTCGTAAGTACAAGGAAAGGACATAAACTCACCAAGGTTAACAACCTATTTTGGGCCAGTGATGATAAGCCCCCTGCAGCAAACATGTCACCACTAAGGTCACTGACCATCTAACTTCTACCATCTCACAAGCCTACTAAAATTACTTTGGAGAAAGGGACCCTCAAAGAAAGCCCTGTGCACTGCGAGGTACCCATCATGGTAGTGCTGCCACAAAAAAGCCTTGGATTAAGGCAAAGCACCCCTACCAGCCTCCACCCCTGCCCCCATACCTGGTGGCTGGCCTGGGTCCCCCGAGCCTGCACCGTGGCCAGACGGTCATAGTAACGGGAAATGGGGTTGTCGTGCTCGATGCCCTTCTTGGCACAGCGCTGCTTATAGATCTCCACGAGAGAAAGTGAAGAGGGGTTGTCTTCCACAAGGCGCATCTGTGGGGACACGGCCACAACCCTGGGAACTGCGGGGGAGAAATGCGGCAGGAGGAGGGAGATTAACCACAAGCTAGTGCTTGGCTCCATGTCCCCGGCACTGGCTGGGAGCACAGATAATCTCGAATCCAGCCACGTGAGCAGAGAAGTATGCCAAGGTGTAATTATATACCACTTCCTCAACAGACAGTACCAGGCTCGCTCTTCATGAGCTACTCATCACCTCGTGCTCAGAAGATAACCTTAAAGAATAAAGACACTGCCAAATGTTCACTCTTCAGAGGCTTTCCTCCATCTCCCAACAGAAGGATGCAGTCTTCCAGCTCTGAGGCCTAGTGACCTCGCTACTCACCCTCCTGCTGCCTAGACGGCTGTGCTCTAGCTCTGCAGGAGCAGAGAAGCGTTGCTCAAGTTGTTCCAATAGGGACACAACCAGAGCAAATCCAGGCACCTGTAAATCTATATCCATACACAGTGGCCACCGTTCTAGTGCTTGAAATGCAACTGATCAGGCCACTGTGTTACATGATGGCAATGGTGTCTACATCATAGCCACCCGTATGAGTCACGGGAAGCAGCACAGTGTGAGTGCTCAGGGAGACAGTGCTGTGTGCCACTCCTGGCCTCCACATCCACATCCTGAGGCAGCCTCCCAAGTGAGGTTGCTTGGGGAAAGGTGATAGACCACTGTAAACTTGCTTCTTCATCCAGAAATGGGACAACAGTAGCTATGCCACAGGGTTACTCGTGGACTAAATGATTAAAGCAGTAAATTACTGTTAAAGCTGGAGGGAGCTGAGAGATTTCCAGAAGATGCCCAGTGTGGGCTGCACAGATCCTGCACCAGTGCTACTGACACTGTGGCAGAAGGAGGGTCTAGGCGTGGGGCAGTGTTGGCAGGGGGCACATGGGACTCCTCCTGACTTTTTTTTAAGACAGGGTCTCACCATGCAGTAAGTTCAAGGCTGGCCTTGAACTCACTAGGTAACCCAAACTGGCCTCCAACTTTTGGTGACCCTCCCACCTCAGCTTCCCGATTGCTGGGACAACATGCATGTGCTACCAAGGCTGGCAGGATGCTGACTTCACATGAGCAAACATGGCCAATTTAGTTACACCATGGCTGTTGGCTTGCTGCTCTGACTTCAGTCTGTGAAAAGATCTCAAGATAATTCCCGGGCATGTACTTAACATGGTTATTGAGTGATAACCAGATGTTTGGAAGGTAAAAAGAAACTTCTCATCCACAGCTGGGATCAACACTACAGGCCATGTTACTTGATGAAGCACACACAGGTTTTTACGATGCATTGTAAGCAAGCTTCCTTTAGACTGGTTTTTGAGTTCACTTATTCTGAGACAGCCAACCTAAGGGCTGGACATTTTGGTCAAAATGGGTTGGACTACACCTTAGCTATACGCAGGACTAGGCCATGAGCATTGCATGAGTTCCCACCTTAGAGGCTGTGTGCCAAAATGTGGGCAACTCGGTTATGTAACAACTGAGCTCAGTGTTGCTGCTTCTTAGCTCCTGCTGTCACTTGACTGTCTCTGGCCTTCTCAGGCTGCTGGGCTTTCCTAGACTTAGCACTGTGCTCCAGGAAGGCAGACTCCATGGCACCACACAGCACAGCATGGGCCCAAGAGGAGGCCGAGATCTCACTAAAAACCAAAGTGCCACTAGCATACCAGAAGCTCTTGGCTCACCCAGGCCCACCAGGATGGAGAGATTCCTGGAGGATACGAATAGGAGGCACACAGGGACACCACTTCTGCCAAACACACTATCACTCTGTGAGATGAAAACAATCAAGAGAACCTTAGCACTAAGCTCTCAGGCCCAGTAAGCAGCCTGAGGCCAGGGAGTGACTCTGGGGCAAGAACTGTAGGAGGAGACTGGTCTTCCTGAGCCCTCCCCACTCCGATCTGGCGTGAGCTGCTGTGCGCCCCAGGTGTGGCTCATGTACCTGTGAAAAACAAGTGCCTCTTGGTGGTTTCCTTCCTCTTCTCCAAGCAGGGATTCAGCAAGCGGAGCAGCTGCAGCACACGCTCCTCCCTCCGTGACTCTGTGAGGCAGGCGTCGTTCATGACAAGGTATGGGTAGATCTTGCCATTGTGCCCGCGGATGTACAGCCTACGAGCGGCTGTGTTGTGCTTCTGCACAATTTCCACCCTGGGCATGAACCTATCAAAGCAAGGAACCAGCAAGCATGAGCTCTGAGTCTCATTCTATCTCCTTTCTTACAAAGAATGGAATACACAGAAACCAGCACAGACAGGCAGGCTATACAGCTCAGTATCACTAATTTACCTGTATCCCACCCTATCTGACAAGGCATACAGATGAACCAGTATTTTATGATGTAGCAGCCACTGGTGGAAGGCAGGCAGGAGGGCCAGCTGGCCAGGACATGATTTGAAAGAAAGGGAAACTGAGATCTGGGTATATGGAAAAGCAAAGCACTATGTTTCATTTAGAAATAAAAACAAATGTATCACCATTATTGAGGGAGACCTCTTCCAAGTGTGTCTGACATCTCACAAGATGCAGCATGCTCTATAAACTTTGCAACTGTCCAAATGTGCTATGAATATTGTGATCCAAGGATGATAAAAGCCCAGGGACTTCCTATTTTATTAGGCTTCATGGTGATTCAGAAAAGATTCTTTGGAATGCAAACCCAACCTTTACTCAGGAAGTTTAACTTCTAGGTCACCGGTCTTCTAAGGCCACTACAGCTCCCGAGTACTCACATTCTATGACGACTGTATTCTCTCCCACTATAGGAAACCAAAACCTAAAATACTGCCCAGGCCCTACCCAGAATGCCCCAATACAGTCTGCTGGGCTCACTCACCTAGCAATCTTGATGTAATAATGTGTTGGCTTTGGCATTAGAAATTCCCCAGGAATTTCCACGTCAGCAGTTTGTGCTGAGAAATTGCTCAAAAAACGACACTTTTCTTCTATGAGGAAGAATTTTGGAAGTTGCTTGGTTTTAGCCTCCAGGATTTTGATCCACTTTTTCAACTTAGAAATGAGATTATGAAGCTTCATGGATCCTGGAACACTGAAATCAAAATCTGCAAAATACAACACAATTAAAACATTTGTAAACATCTGGGTTGTTTCTAATTCACTATAAAACCACCACTCAAGCATCTAGGAGCTATGACTTGGGCCTGTCCCACACACGATGTGGAACAGAGCATCTTAGTCTCACCAGCTCTCTGAAGCACCAGCCTGAGACAACAAGCACAGCTGTTAGCTGGGGCTGCTCACTACTCTAAGGAGGAGGAGGAGGAAGAGATGAAGCCAACACAAATCTCCATCCCAGTCACAACAAGATTCCTTCAGGAGACCACAGATTCCTCAGGAGAGCCAAGAGGTTAGGGACAGCTCATGACTACCAACAATGGCACAGAACTTGAGATCCCCAGAACCTAGTGATCTCCTCCAAAGGTGGCCCCAGTCACACCACCTCTGAGTACAAGAATTAATTACCCCAAGGAATGAAGGTCTCAAGGCCAAAGCTAACAAGAGAAACCTATGGGGAGATGAAGGAGAGAAAACGGAAACACTGAGGAGGCCTCTGACAGTGACTTTATTAGAAGGAATAAAACAAGAAACCAAAATGACAAAAACAGGACATCTTCACTTAAGCCTTAAAAAAACCCTGGTTAATGTATTTCTCAGATTTTTTGTGAGCCTCAATACTATAAATTCAATTAAATTTAAAAATCCTTTTTAAACCCTCGATTTCCTTCTAGATTCTCAGCAGGGCTGGAAGACACCTCATCACTCTAACTCACCAACCATTACTGTTGTGAACTGGGATCCAGGGAAGTCCCAAGGAGGCACTGTCCTGCTGCCAAGCATTGGTGACTATGCCTGATGCCGCCTCACATAGCGTGGGCTGTGCGATGGCTGCAGATACCTCCACATGCCACCTCAACACAGGGCAGACACACATCTCGCCAGTACTGTCTGTCGAAGGGACTCTCAGACTCTTCTGTATGCTCATCGGCTGGAAAGCCTGCCCTACCCATAGCAAAGATGGTCTCCTACCCACTTGGCCTCCCTGGGGCAGCTGCATGGCTAGAGCTGGTGATGAACAGAAGAACCAAGAGACCGACAAGCACCAGCTTAGAACCGGAAGCTGGCAAATATCTGATGGCACAAGATGGACCATCCAAAAGCAAAACAAGTCCCTGCCTCTTCTTACTGCGTGTGACTTGTAACTTGTGCAAAAGCCAACTGGGTGCTCAGTATACAAGTTCAGAAACAGCCCACCACGTTCTTCCTACAAAATGATCCCTTGATGGATGGTACTAGTTAGTGCTGAACCCAGAAAAACGATCCAGATCAAAAGCCACACAAAAGTCAGGCTGTCAGACTTGCTAGAAGATATATATTGCACATGCACAACACCCTACACACTGTATTTCACAGGCTGGCTGAAAGGTATAACGTGATTTGCTGTTAGTTGCTGTGAAATGCACTGGATGGTACCAGCCCTACAACTTCATGCACACTCAATTTCTCACATATCCAAGGCAAAGGGCATGAAGTGCCAATCCGTCAGGGTTAGGTGCAGTCCGACACCTGGCTCTTGTAGGGGTTCACTGGACACTGTCCCTAGATGAATTTACTGTGCAGTCACACCAGCTTGTGAAAATCAGTGCACCTGCTTATGATTTTTCCCCAAGGCATGTATCTGGTTTCCTTTGCTTTTTTGGGGGCGGGTAGGGTGTGGGGGTGGGCTAAAGGGTGGCTGAATGAACCCAGGACCTCAAGCATACTAAGGACACATCCTTCCACTGAGCTACGCCACCCATCAAGCCCTTATTTTCCCTTTCCTTTCATTTGAACGCTGTCATCTCCCTCCTTTGAATTCCTCACAGTCACAACCTCACAAGAGCAGGTAGCCAGAGAGGTCAACACACCAGTGCAAGTGAGGTCAGACTCCCCCAGCAGAGGTGTGAGAAGTCCACCCTCCAGACTGCAGGGAGCTTCATGCACGGGGTTGCTCCTTCTCCACTGGACCTAGGTGCTACCAAGCTCATGCCTGAGCACTTCTCTAAGTTTTTAGAGTAACTATAGGTTCACAGCAGGCTGCAAAGAAACACACAAGAAGACCTATGTAGGCTAACATGATTTGCTGTTATAGGCTATGTAGGTTAACACCTACACGGTCTCCTACGCCAAAGCCCTATATGACCACGGCACAATGCAAAACCAAGACTGATGCTGGCAGAGCCACATAGCTGAATTCATGGGTCATATGTGCACTCAGGTGTTACCTCACACATGCAAGTGTGTACTCTGTGCAGGTTTGTCTCATGAGCAGGCATGTGTAGCTAGCACTACTGTCAGGATGTTTAACTCGACTGTCTCCAACCTCTTGCGTTAACCCTTCACAGCCACAGCCACCTTTTGCCCTCCCCCTAACACCTGGCCCCTAACATCTACTCATCGCTTCCCAAGTCTACAATTATTTCACAAATGTTTCATAAATAAGAATCACACAAAGTATCCTTTTGGGGGTAGCTTTCTGCATTCAGTAGATTGAGGTTCACCCAAGTTGCTGTATACTTGAATAATTAATGCCTTTTTACTGCTGAGTATAGATAAACTGTATGCACTTGGTTATTCCAGTCAATATGCTCTGAAGGTAGTTTCCCATTTTGGGCTATTATCAACAAAGTGGCTTTACTGTGAAGTTTAAAGTGGCTTTACTGTGAACATACAAGTTCTTACATGGAAGCACACCTCTACTTCTGTGGAATTCATGTCAAATCCTGTTTTGGAATTTTCTTGCACCTCATTCCCTAAAAGGGATCCCAAGGTTGAGACAAGAAAGGTAGCCAGAGAGGTCAACACACCAGTGCAAGTGAGGTCAGACTCCCCCAGCAGAGGTGTGAGAAGTCAAGGGGGTGACAGCGGACTGCAGAACTCTGAAGCTTGCTGTGCTCTGAGAAGGTTGAAAGACTTCATGAGGTAACTGCTTTTGAGTTTCAGGTCTTACAATTCTAACATCAAAATCCAGGTGCTTTGTCCCATTTCTAATTCTCCATTTCAAGCTACATTTGATGCAATGATCTGATATTTTAAAATAAAGGTAGGTTGAATATTATTTAAGTAAAATAGGGTGGTTTCTATAAAATGTTCATCTCTGATGTTTCCTTTATCAGAGAAGGGTGAAGGCACCACTTAAAACTTCACAAGACAAAACCACCAAAGACAATGAAAGCTCTCAGCATGAAAGGCAGAAGGACAGGGCTCACACTCCATCTCCCGGAGCCCTGTCCACCTGTAGGCTGGCTGTGTCACCCTAAATGCCCACCTTATACTTTGACAACAGGTTCCCTGGCCCC
Source organism: Dasyprocta punctata (assembly GCA_004363535.1). NCBI lineage: Eukaryota > Metazoa > Chordata > Mammalia > Rodentia > Dasyproctidae > Dasyprocta > Dasyprocta punctata. Next base: position 92,543 of record RJWM01000582.1, read on the forward strand.
TGCCACCTGGAATGAGACAGGCACAGGTTGTTCTTTAGCAAGATTCAAAGTTAGTCTTGGCTGCAAGTACAAAGTGTATTTCACAATTAATGGAATGTTTTATATTGTTTCACACTACATATATGTTTATTTTTTTTTTACCGTACTCTGTTGTTATTTTTATTTACAGTACTGACTGAGCCCAGGGCGTTCACAATGAGATAGAACCTCAACCCTTCTGATTTTCTATTTTGAGACAAGGTCTCACTAAGTGGTGAAGCTGCCCAGACTGGGCTCAAACTTGTGATCCTCCTGCCTCAGCCTCAAGGGTGCTGGGATTATAGTGTACACCACAGCAGGGGCTGGGAGATGTAGCTCAGTGGTAGAGCTGCAGGTTCAATCTTCAGCACTACAAAATAGAAGAAAAAAGATACTTTACATGCCCTAAAATGTGAAATTCTATGGTTTAACCTATCAGTGAAGAATGTTCCATACAGAAAAAAAGAGTGACTAAGCATTTTTCAGTTCTGTGAGATTGTACAAGTCTTGCTTTTACATGATCACCACGCAGTAGAATCTCAGGTGGCCAAAGTGACTTGTCTGGGACTACGCCCTTCCAGTACCTAGCGTGTGCAAGTAGGAGAGAGCACATTTGTGCTGGGGGGAGAAGTCCCCAGGGTAAGGGAGACTGGATTCACTGCCCTCGGCAGAGCCACATTTGCACTCAACTGGGTCCAGGAAAATGCCTCCACCTGCGCCAGTGACAGGTAATGGAAACCTAATCTCCCAGTCATTCTGCCACCAGAGTCTGTTGTCAAGTTTGTATTCATCACTTTGAGCCCCGCGCCATTAAATCCCAACGCTTCACCTTCTAAGTGAGGGAGGAACCAATGGAAAGTAAGAGGATCTGGCCTGAAAACCTCCTACTTCCCAACTCCTATCTCACAGTTCCAAATCCCAACCTTCGGTGTGAAAGGATGTGGAGACTCAGGCTGATGACTGCCACAAGTTCCTAGTACTCTGAGTCTATTTTAAACAGCCTAACCAGCATGCCCAAAATAGTGATGAGAAACATCAACGAATACAATCAGCTTAGATGTAAAACACCCAGGAAAAAGAGGATTTTCCAGGTACAGAAACTGTGAGACTCACCCGTTGTGAACTGGCCCTTTAGCTTCTGGAAGACAGGGTCCTGAGCCGTGGCCTGTGCTCGCCGGGCCAGAGACTCAGAGGCTGCGCTGGAGAACATGGTTGAGACGTTCGACACATTTTCCAGGCCCACTCCAAACGTGCTCACCAACTTCTTAACAAAATTCAGAGTATGGGGGGTGATTTTGGCATCAGACACTGCGCCACTTTTCTCAAAAGCAACAGAGTAACACTTTGCCAGGCCCTGTTGGAGTTGTCTGAGCACCTAGGTGAATACAGAGTAAAGACTGTCACCCAAACAGAGCAACCAGCCAGCTCAGGCATCTGTCACACATGACCCCCTTCCCCCAGGATTGTGCTACAGTCCCGCGGCACCCAGTAGATGTAAATAAGCTGTGCAGAAAAGATGGGATGCCAGTGTAAGACACTACAAAGCCCCTAACCAAAGCTTTAAACACTCATCAAAACAAAGGAGAAAACTCCACTTCAAGGTACACACAGCCACCTGGTGATTAACCACAGAAAATTTCATTTTCACACAGCCTTGATGTCGTCACCACCCATTCATGTGTACACATACAGACCTGAGCACTGTGGACCAGCTGGTCTTGGGGCCCAACTAGACAAACTGCTCGGCAGTAAAGAATATGTGATTTTACCATCGGCTTAGACACACAAGATTAAGGAGGTGGCCCAGCTGCTGGAAAGACCCTGAAGAACAAAGTCCCACTCTGGAAATTGCAGTTGCATGTTGCCTACCCCACTGCTCTCATTCACACATGGCTGCCACCTGGTCAACCAGTGGCACTTAAATAGCCAAGGGCACAGAAGTACACAAAATAAGCATTTTAACAGCAAGAAATGGCTTCCACAACTTCATCTTTTTCTTTTGAAGTAATTCGCTTCAAATATTTGAGGCTATACAACTGTCCAGCAATTAACTACTCACCTGATCTGTAGTTAAATTCAGCAGCAAACAAAAAAATGATTAGGCAGTTAAATATAAACACAATGTGGCCGCTGAAGCACGCAGAATACCACTTTCTGCCCACAGGTAGCCGGCAGGTGCAGTCAGCCCCACGTACCTCTTCATGCCAATTCTCTCTGAACCAAACCATCTGGTCAACGATGCCTTCCAGGGAAGACAGAAGGGTGGGGTGGAGCTCCCGCTGCATGTGCATGATTCGGCTGCAGCGCCACATGGGTGCTGTTGCTCTTATGGGCCCTGGATCTGATGCAGAATGGGACTGGTTACCCACTGAACTTGGCTGCTGCTGTCCAGAATCTGAGAGCAACACACACAACGCCAATGTCAGTGCAAAACCAACTGATGCTGAGCTCGGAGCTCTACGGGACCCACTGGCCAAAGGAACACTGGTTCCTGCCGGTGTGGGGACTGCCACAGGACTGTCTCCCCCAGGATGGTGCGGAGAACGCTCTGATTCTAAGGACAGCTGTGCCCACTGACTTAGGGACAAAAGCAGTGAGCATGTTGAACAAAAAGTCAGATGTGACAACATGCTGCCTGCTACCCACTGTGCTGAGCTGTGGATGTGCACTGCACATTCCTTTCTACCTTTTATGCACATTTGAAATTTTCAAAAGAAATGGTTTAGAAAAGCATTCCCTAATATGTTCCTTTTACTGAAGTTCAAAGAATCTACAAGCAGTTAATAAGCAACTCTCCACTTTTCATCCAAGAAAACCAAACCATACTTGTAAAATGTTTTCAAAAAAGACAGTTATCAGCCGGGCGTGGTGGCGCACGCCTTTAATCCCAGCACTCGGGAGGCTGAGGTAGGCGGAGCGTTGTGAGTTCGAGGTCTGCTTGGGCTACAACGAGCGCAAGGCCGGCCTGAGCTACATAGTGCGACCCTGCCTCAAAAAAAAACCAGGGCCGGGAGTTTGGCTCAGTGCCTTAAGCGCCTGTCCTGGCAGGCGGGAGGTTGTGAGTTCAATCCCCGGTGCCGCAAAAAAAAAAAAAAAAAAAAGACAGTTATCTTCTATATGAGACATACACTGCACAACTCTTCATGTCCTGTTCTCTGGCTTTCACTTACTACACTTAGTCTTGAAATTAAAAAAATCTGATTACAAATGACCAAGACAGGGAGCTGAAAGGTGCTGTGCACTATCCCCATGCCCCACCGCATCTCATCACCTGCAACACTGCCAGTCTGGTGTGTGAAGTCTGTGAAACAACATTCCTTAAATGGCTGACAAAGTACCGTGCTTAGCAGTATCTAAAACCCTTAATTAGGTTCTTTCTTTACACAGGAAGGCTGTTTAATATACATTAAAAGTCTCATATTCTGAGTTAATTTTTCCAAATAGCTGGCAAGACTACAGATCCTTCGTCAATGACAGATTAAAACATTCCTGTAAGCCTGAACAATGTATAGGCACAGCAGTGGATTTTCACACTGTTTTCTAAAATTCCCTTATTACTGAGGAGTAAGATGAATTTTGTAATTCTCTATAGTTAAAATCTTCACAGATTTGTTTTTTGTCTATGAATCAACCACTCAGATGAACACCCCACCACACTGTGGCAGAGGAGAACCACACACTTTACTCAAGAGATCAGGCTTTGTCCTCTGGTCCCTTCATAAAGACGAGACTGGCCACATGTAACAAGGGAGCTGTGGCAGGGTATATCTGCAGCACTGCAGACAAGGGACACCCATGGACTAGGTCCTTCAAACCCTAGCCAGCCAGATCCACCCAGGACGTACCACTCTTGTAGCGCTCCCGCTGTTCTATCTTCAAGGTCAGGTATAAGGTCCGAATGGGAAAGTAGACTGCTTGGGGATACACGCGTCCAACCTGCTCAGAGACAGGAAGTCATAAACAGCATTGCTCTACACTGTGCAATCTCAATGAAGACAATTTGTACTCAAAATAATTGATACTAAATTGAAAATGGGTTTTTGGTCTGCATTTGGACCAAGAAAAAATAACTGCATTGATGATCTAACACACAAGACTAGGTTAAACAGGAGGCAAGATGTCTTGTTTTGCTTTGGAAGACATAAGACAGATCCATACTTGCATTTGACTTATTCTACTCAGAGAAACCACATGTTCGTTTCATTTAGTAAATGTAAGGAAGACAAAACACACAGGTTCCTGGTCCTCCAAGCACTACATGGATGATTCCTGTGAGTGCCAGCACACTCCAAATCACACAGCTGCTGCACTACTCATTCATGAAGTTACACGACTTTATACACACAAAGGTACTGTGGATGACACAGTATCTAAACATCTACTTTTCTGGTTCTTTAGCTCAGTCTTTTCAGAGAGGGACATTCTGAACCATTCTCAAATGATGGTTATAAAAAACCACTCTACGGGACCTGGACCAGTCCAATTCCCCACCTCACCAAAGAACTGCTGATGTCTTACAGGTGCAGCTGAACTGCACCAAGGCTGATGGACACAATGAGTATCATTCTTGAGGGCATGTAAAAAGCTCCAGGCACAGAACAGGAAGTCAGATGATAAATGCCAACCGGACACTAACTTCACAAGACTTCAAGCAGTCTTCCATTTAATATAAGTCTGTTTTATCCCATGTGGGAAGATACTCAAGGAAAGAAATTACAATTTCTAGAGTGCAATGCTTTATTAGCTACTTTGTCTCAACCCTGATGCATTCTTCAATAACTTTCCATGTTTTATATTAAATAATACCTAAACATTTATGTCTCGAGCTATTTTCAATACTTTGAGAGCATTCAAACCTAACTTTCTGAAACAAAAGAATGCAAAGTGAAGACAAAATTGTTTTATGACAACGATATCTTGTGATGCCCACCTGGCTAATGAGGTTCAGAAGCAACTTGCCCTCAGAGCCAACCAGGCAGGTGAGCAGCTGCGGGATCCAGGCCAGCCACTGGATGGGTGGTACCCCAATGCAGTACTTGTCAACAGCATCTGCCAATGTGTTTTTGTCATCATCAAAACTCAAAAGCCACAGCACCTAGCAGAGAGGAAAAGTGATAGAGTTGAATGACAATTCTGAGGCTCTCAATGAAGAGGCTTTTTATCCAACTTAAAATCGCCACATGAGCAGGGCATGGTGGCACACTGCTTAGAAACCTGGTTACTTTCCTGGCCATGGGGAAAAATACCTACTGCAGGGCCAATTTATTGTCAAACTTAACATATGTTACAATTAGGGCTGGGGATATAGCTCGGTGGCACAAGCACCTGCGTGGCAAGCACAAGGTTATGAGTTTGATCCCTGGTACCAAATAAATAAATATTACAGTTAAATAAAACCTAAAATTTGAATATAGTTTTTCTCTTGATTTAGTTGTAATAACAACTGGCTGTGTCCAACTGGCTGTGACCTGTGGCTCCGAGGAGGCAATAGGCAAGTGCCTAGGGCCTCATGGATGACCTGCCACTCTTATGTGACCTCATCAAACAGAACAGATTGTTACTACAATCTCAAATCACCATCATCCGAGCACCAGAGAAATCATGTGCTACAGCATGAAGTCCATTGGTATCTGAAACACTGATATCTAAAACAAACAACTCCAGGGTGAGATCCAGGTAGTGTTTCTGTTAGTAACTTGGGTTGGCTTTCACTTCCATGTGTGTGTGCTGATATACATCCCAAATGCTGACATTAAGACTTTAATGGATAAAACAGGAAACACAAAACGATTTATTCCTAAATCTTCTGCAAGAATTATGAGGCATGATCAAAAAATATGAATGTTTAAACTTTTTAAAATGTATTACAAGCCGGGCGTGGTGGCGCATGCCTTTAATCCCAGCACTCGGGAGGCTGAGGTAGGCGGAGCGTTGTGAGTTCGAGGCTGACTTGGGCTACAACGCGAGCGCAAGGCCGGCCTGAGCTACATAGTGCGACCCTGCCTCAAAAAACCAGGGCCGGGAGTTTGGCTCAGTGCCTTAAGCGCCTGCCCTGGCAGGTGCGAGGTTGTGAGTTCAATCCCTGGTGCCGCAAGTATTACAATAACAGATACATTATCATGAATTTCCGAGAATCCTTTTCCTTCCTTTGAACATACTTCACCTATCCTACTTATCACTTTCTGAAGTAGTTCTAAAAACCCTTTTGTAAGTCTTTAGTTGCATTGTCACAGATGCCTCAGTGCTCTGAGTTAATTCAAAACACTTATCTTTTTTGGTCATTTTGACTTTGAAGAAGAGCTACAAGTCACATAGCATCTGATTTGGTGAACCGGGTGAATGAAGGCACTGTTTTTATGAGCCTGTCTTTCTCCTGCATGGCACTTCATTAGCAGGATTCACTGTATTTTTGATCATACCTCATAAAGACATTCACAAAACAGGACTTCCAGAATTGCTTCAGAGAGTGCTAAGAATGATAAGAATATACAAAGTGGAAGGGGAAGAAAAAAGGATTAAGATTTGATATGTGCATGTATCACTTCCCCATGATGAGTGTATTCATCATGTATCACAAACATGTACCAATTAAAAAACAAAAAAAGGTGAAACTAAGGAAGAATATTTTGAGTACGATCAATGGTAATGTCTTTTATTATAATGAATTTTTAAAAATTTAAACATTCACCCTGTATTTCGATCATACCCTGTATTTCTGGGTTTGACGTATCTGACTACAGGTGCCTAGTAAGTGGAGTCTCACTCCAGTCCCCTGCTTTGTCCAGGAGTGGTGTCCAGGATGTGAGGCCAGATAGCATGCAACACAGAGGCCTAAGACCCAGATTCTAGGCAAGGCTCTGACCAAGTCTCAGATTTCTCAGCTTTAAAATGGAACTTTGAAGAGTTCCACTTTAAAGAGTGATGGGAATTTAAAAAATAAGGCAGGAAATCTGGCCTCACACCCAGCATGGATTAGTGAATTGTAGCTAGATTTTGATCTAAACATAAGGGATGGTCTTTTATCAAAACTAATTCTTTTGGTCTCACCTTTGCCAAATATTTTCTTGATTTGCTTTCATTCTGATGCCGACATGCATGCAGGTAACAGGTAATAGCGGACACCCCAAGATGTAGCTGCCGCTCCTTCACAAAGATGTTTTCCAGGTAGTCTCCCCACATGGCCCAGGCTTTTACCAGCACGTCATGCATTTGCACAGCTGCCGAAAAAGCTTTGTTTGCTTCCTCAGACCTGTGGGGAATCACACATGAAACCTTCAATATACAACATGAAACTAACCATTTCAAAGTGAACATTTCATGTTATTGAAAGCATTTATGCTATGTACAACCACCTCCTAAGCAGTTACTCTGACTCCGCCTCAACCTCAAGACTCTGGTGACCCCCAGCCTGTTGCCTCTCCAGGTTTACCTGTTTTGCATATTTCGTATCAATCAAATCATACATCCTAAGGTCTTGAGTTTGGCTTCTTTCCCTTAGCACAGTGTTTGTGAGGTTCATCCATATTGGAGCATGTGTCAAAACTTTATTCTCCTCTATAACTGAATAATATTCCATTATATGTAAAGATTGTATTTTATTTACTTGTTCTGTTTCCACTTTTGAGTCTGGCTATCATGATTGGTAATGATGTAAACATTCCTGAATGAGTTTCATTTCCATTCCTTTGGATAAACACCAATGTATGGAATTGCTGAGTCATATGGTGATTCTACACTTACTTTTATGTGAAGCTGTCAAACAGTCACAAAAGGGCACATATTGTATAAGCTTATTTATATGAAATGTTCAGAACAGGCAGACCCATAGTGCATAAAATAGATTGATGGATAGTGGGTAAAAAGGGGAAGGGAGAAAGGGAAGTGACTGCTAACAAACACGAGGTTTCTTTTTTGGAACTATAAGTGTTCTAAAACCAGCTACTGGTGATAGCTGTACAACATTATAAATATCCTAAGTCACTGAAGTTTGAAATAGTATATTTTTTTGTCCTGTGAGTATATAAAATGGTACCAAAAAAAAAAAAAAAAAAGACCAAATGTTTCTATCTTGACAAAACTTACTTTTCTCAAAAATAAGCTAAAAATGCAACCCCTATGTTTTCACTGAAAATGTGGAAAGTGGATGTGAGAGCCTATAAGTGACAATGGGCAACTCATCAGCTGCTTCCCTCTCTAAAACAGAGTTCGGCAATCCTCTCTAACTGGTAGCAAATGGCTCAGGTTCGAAGCTCGTACTGTTTCTACCACAACCGCAGTTTTTAGGGTGCAAGTAGTGATGGACGATGTCAATGGGCATGGTTATGCTCTAATACAACTTCGTTTTCAAGACCCAAAGCTTGGTTGGATTTGGCTATAGTTTACTAACTTATCTCCACAAAGGAAACCAGTGTGCTCCAACATGGCAGGTGAGAAGTGGGGACAGGAATCCATGAGGTCTACAGTCCTGTGATCAGTACCCTCTTCATAAACTTGTTAATACTACACATCAGACTGACTTATCAACTGGTTCCAAGTTACTCTGTGCAGAGGTACAGTACTAAGAAATCACACCAACAACCATCATGAAATCATACCCCTTTCTAGCTTGAGATTTCCAAAGTCTTCTAATTCCAAGTAACTATTTAAATAATACAATGGGTGCTTTTCTATTACCCTCTTTCAATGTAACATACATACTTGTTGATCTGAGCCAAGAACATTCCTTTCAGTGCATAAAATTCAGCTGTCATCTCTTTTGTGAAGTATTTTAAATTTGTAGATTCAATAACCTCAAGGCCCTGTTTAAAAACAAAGAAATGAATAAAAAGAAGTTATTTAAGTTTCTATGTAACATAAAAACTTCATAAAAGTATTAATCCAGACAATAAGTTATTAGAAGTTAATACTCAAATGATAAGATCAATTTTACATGTCTGTATCTGTTAATCTAAACAACCCTTTTGAAGGTAACAATATACAATATCACAACCACTGTAAAATTCCTATTGTTTTATAAACCTATACTGTTATCGTATTGGATTTGTGGTGTTGTTTGTCTCTTTTGCTTTTTTTCTTTCCTGTGTTTTTCTCGAAAATTAAATAAATAAATAAATGTTATTTTTGTTTATTTAAGAGAAAAAAAAGACATGTAAGAAAGACAAAAAGCAAAAGAGACAAATGAATGACTAGAGTAAATGCACAACAGTAACATTACAGGTTTACAAAACAGGATGATAGGAACTTGACAATTGTTGCAATATTGCGTCTCGTTATCTTCAAAATGGTTGTTTACATTAACAGATATAGACATGTAAAATTGATCTAATCACATGAGTATTCATTGTTCTTTCTCAATAATGAATACATTCAGCAGTATGTTCACTTTAGTTATCTCACATATACATATATACAGATTTATATCTTTTCCTTTTTCCTTTTCCCTTCAAAATCTGTAATAAATACTATGTAAGGGTAAAAAACAGCTCGAACAGCAAAAGTAATTGAGAAGGGAAAATAAATGTTATTGACAAATGTACTTTCACTATGAATATTTGCTGACTGATACATACTAGCTGAACTGAATCACAGGAGGCCAATCTTAGATGCAGATTATTTCCTGCAACGCTTTGTAGGACTAGTCAGATTCACTTTTTTTTAAAACCTATTCCTATGAATATAGTCCAAATCTACCTGTCTCATAGGCGCCTGCATTTTTCTTTCCTTGAACATGTTAACCATGGGTGTCATTCAAGTAACTGAGTGATCTCCCTTTTTATTTCTTGTTGAGGAAGGATAGTTTCCCAACACTAAGACTGTGTGTATGAAGTTAAAACCCTCCTCCTGTATCACCTGAACCAGAGCCCTCAAGTGAACTCTCACTCTCCACTGGTCCCCTGTATGTGTGGGTGGGGACAGTGTCCTGTCAGGCCCTACCTGCATACATTCGTTTTTGCCCATCACTCCTGCCAGCTGGAGGTAGCATTTAACTTGCTGTCGAATCTTCTGGAAGCAATCCACGATGGGAACAGTTGGAATGGTGTGAATACGACTTAATATATCCAGTGCTACATTGACCAGCCCTTGTTTCCGGGCAATTTTCCCATATTGGATGATTGCTGATGCTGATGCATGAACCCCGAGCATAGCGTTATTTGAGCTTGGATCGTGCTGAGAACTATTTTCATAAGCAGTTACAATTGCTAGAGGGTAAGGAAATGAGTTATCAGTCCATGTTATGTTTTTAGTCCACAATAAGGCTTCAATAAAAACTGAAAAACACATACATGGTTTATGAAAACAGGAAGCTATGTGATAAACCCTTGTTACTTTTCTTTGTACTTTACGAGTATGTCTCAAGTAAATGATAAAAGGCGCAAACTACTGTTTTAGTGAAGTAAATCATGACGTCACAAAGTCTATCCTAAACACATAGATGCCCAGCAGGTTTAGAGAATGAGCTAGGGGACTAGGACACCAGAAACAGCTACACAGGGCCACTGAGGATAGCTGCCCCTGGGCAGGATCTTTGAGGCAGAGTGCTACCACATGGTGCTCCATCCCACTGGCCTCGTCCCAGTGTGGCACAGTGTCCAGAGCAATTTTCTTCTAATCAGAAAAATGCAGAAGGGAGGGGGGCTTGACAACATCTTTCCCACTTCATCTTTTCCCTCAGCATTATCATCTCAACCTATCACACCCAACCCTAAATAGAATATCTGGGAAAAGAAAAAAATAAAAGACATGAAACCAGCACAGCGGGGCATCTGGAAAATTACATGATGAATGCATGCCGGACCAGGTCGGTTTACCCTGGTAATGGTGCTGCCTCCACATGAAGATGCTGCTCCAGTGAGACAAGTCGTCAGACACGATAGGCAGCCGGTTCCTCCAGGTCTTCACCACCGTCTTCATGTCATGGAGGCTGTTGTTCCTCCCCAGGTTGGTCGGTTGTAAACCTGCATTTATTTGTGCAGCTTCCTGAAGTTCGATGATTTGCTGGGCTGCCTGATGGGACCAGCATTAAGAAATTCCATGGTAAGTGATACATGAACAATGCAAGAGAAAACAAACCAGTCAACAAGCAACCGGACTGCTGTATATGTCTTAAGATACAATTACCAAGGGAAGGTATCTATTCAGGCACCTTAGACTCTACATTCATCCATCCATCCATCCATTCATTCATTCATTTTTGCAGCACCGGGATTGAACTCACAAACTCCTGCCTGCCAGGACAGGCTCTTAAGCCACTGAGCCAAACTCCCAGCCCTGGTTTTTTGAGGCAGGGTTGCACTATGTAGCTCAGGCCGGCTTTGCATGCACATTGTAGCTCAAGCCAGCCTCGAACTCGCAACGCTCCTCCTACCTCAGTCTCCCGAGTGTTGCGATTAAAGGTGTGCACCACCACGCCTGGCTCTTAGACTCTACATTTAATGTACCCTTCACACCAAGCACTAACTGCTCAAGATTCCCCGTTTTAAGACCTCAGTTTGTGGTTCATGTGAGCTGAGACCAGCTGGGAGCCAAAGTTACAGACACTAAGCCTTGCTAATGGGCACTCCCAAACTACTTTCTCTTTTCCATTTCCTTTGCCACGAACTCTACTTGGCACTTGGACCCCCAATGTCTAATATCATGGCAGTCTCATTTCTTGGCCTGCAGGCTTCTTCTCCACCAACCTGGATTTTAACTTGTAAAGAAACGTCCAGCATCTTAAAACACAGGTATGATCTCTTTGGGCTAGTAAGTACGTTTTGCACCACATCCCTTCCAAATGTCTGTCTAGTCCTATGTGTTGCTGGTCCCAAACTTCTGATGGCCTCTCATCTGTAGCAGCTTGGCCACAATTCTGTGTCTGCCCAAATCTATGTCAAATTCCAACTCTGCCGTCCTTGTCTTCCTGTGGCCACAGGAATTTCTCTCTCCTCTAAATCCCTTCTATCCTACTGAACAGCACCAAATCGTAAGTCTAACTTTTGCTTCTTACAGCTATGTCCCACCCCATCAGGTTGGATGCTTTGAGCAGAATCTATTGTTTTTCTGAATCTCTCAAACAGAATACAGTTCAGTGCTACCTTGTTTGATACTGATTTTCTTTTTTTCTTTTTCTTTTTTTTTTTTGTGGCACCAAGGATCAAACTCACAACCTCACACCTGCCAGACAGGTGCTTAGGCTGCTGAACCAAACTCCCGGCCCTAGTTTTTTGAGGCAGGGTCGCACTATGTAGCTCAGGCCGGCCTTGTGCTAGCCTTGTAGTCCAAGCCGGCCTGGAACTCACAACACTCCTCCTACCTCAGCCTCCCGAGTTGTGGGATTAAAGGCATGCCCCACCGTGCTCAGCTGATCTTGATTTTCAAAACTGCGTAGAGCTTATGGTTTTCAACTATATTCCAAATTTACTTTACTACATTCAGATTTCTGAAACCTTTATCTAAATTCCACCACACTGTAAACAGTTTCAAAAGCTTACTGAAAACAGAATATTTGCTTTATGTAACTACTTTATATGACATAATTAATACATCATTAAATTTACCCCTTTGGTGGGTTTTAGTATATCCTCAGTTACATAATCATCTTCACCTAAATGCTAGAACATTTCTATCAGCCTCCACAGAAGCACCACACCCATTAGCAGCCTCTCCACATTCTCTCTCCCTGGCACATTACGACCAGTAATCCACTTTTGTGCCAATGGATTTGCATATTCTGGACACTTCATTAAATGGAATCATGTGCCCCTTTGTGCCCGGTTTCTTTACTTAGCATAATGCTGTCAAGGTTTACCCATGCTATACCAGTACCAGTTCTTCATTCTTTTATGGCTAAATAACATTCCATTACATGGATGTACCTCATTTTGTTTACATGGTAATGGACATCTGGGTTGTTTCTACCTTTTGGCTTTCATGAGGACTGCTGCTATGAATATTCCTATATAGTTTTATATGGCTACAAAAGATGTAGGAGCAGAAGCACAGAATTAGAGTAGCTATGTGTAACACTTCAAGGGGCAGTCAGACTATTTGTAAAGAGCCCGCAGTATTTTATGATTTCACTAGCAGTGTCTGAGAGTTCCAATTTCTCCACATCTTCAAAATCTAGTTATGCCTCAGCATGGTGGCACATACCTGTAATTCCACCACCTGGGAGGCTAAGGCAGGAGGACTGCCACGAGTTCAAGGCCAGCCTGGGCTACACAGTGAGTTCAAGATTAGTCTCAACTGTATAGTAAGACCCTGTCTCAAAAAACAAAAACAAACTATGATTCTGAGTTGTATTTCCCTAATGTTGCACACTGGCTATTTATTTTTTGGGGACAGGCCCAGATCTTTTGCCCATTGTTAAGTTGTGTTCTCGTTATTACTCATTTGTAAGAGTTCTTTATATATTCTGGGTGAAAGTTCCTTCACAGATAAGACTTACATATACGTTCTCCCATTCTGTAAGTTTTCTTACTTGATGTCATCCTTTGAGGAACATAAAGTTAAATGTTTTCTAAATAATTTCATCAGATTTGAGCAATTTGGGGCTATTATTTCTTCAAATATTCTTTTCCTTTCACGCCACTCTTCATGTGGCAGTCACGCTGAGTATGCTGGTAGGTGTGATGACATTCCACAGGCCCCTAACGCTCTGCTCATTTTTCTACATTGTTTTTTCTTTCTGTTCCTTCAACTAGATAACGTCATTTGGCCTATCTTTGAGTTTGCTGATTCCTTCTACCTGCTGAAAACAGCAGTTGAGAACCTGTGTTAATAAATTTTTCATTGTATTCTCTTAAAAAAAAAAAAGGCTATGTGTAGCCTTCAAGATTCTCAGGAATACATTAGACCTTTTGAAAACCCACTGTGGAGATCTTAATTCTCCAGTCTCCCCTTTGCTTGTGTAATGTAGTCTCTTGTGCCCTGGCTGGTATTGCTTTATCAGGTAGCTTTTTTTTTTTTTTTTTTTTTGCAGCACCGGGGATTGAACTCAGAACCTTGCGCCTGCCAGGGCAGGCGCTTAAGGCACTGAGCCAAACTCCTGGCCCTGGTTTTTTGAGGCAGGGTCGCACTATGTAGCTCAGGCCAGCCTTATGCTCGCGTTGTAGCCCAAGCCGGCCTCGAACTCACAACGCTCCGCCTGCCTCAGCCTCCCAAGTGCTGGGATTAAAGGCATGAGCCACCACGCCCGGCTTTATCAGGTAGCTCTAATGTTAAGACAATGCTGTCCCTTGTTTTTATAAATGCATTCCAAAATGGCTTTCCTCTCTGCAGCTGATACACAAGTAGTTAGGGCATGGCCCATTCAACAGCAGCATTAAGAGGCTTGAGTTTGGGACCTTTTGGACTAAACAGTGGCATCACACTGCTAATGGTACACAGGGCACCAAAGAAAATCTCTACTCAAAACTCAGAATCATCAAAAGTACTTGTGAGAATGTCTTCAGTCATCAAGACCTTAAATCCTCCACAAATTCCAAAACCAAGAAGCAACGATTTTTTTCCACTCCATGTTTTAACTCTGATGAGTTTAAATGGAAAAGAACAGAACCAAGAGAAGGCGTTTTCCCTACTGTCCAGCTTTAGTCCACAGACCTTGACTAGACTCCACCTGCTCGGCTGCAGGGGCTGAGGCTAAACTCAGGGCAGGGCACTGTACAAACCTGCAGAAGGGGCGTGTGCACATGGGACACTACATGAGGCAGCCGCCGCCACTCACGGATGGCCAAGCTGCTGGCCATTTCCACCAGGCGCTCAATAAAGCTAAGTTGCTGCTCTTCAGGATGGCAGATGGCGAGGTATCCGCGGTACATGTTGACCTTCCATGCCATCTCTTTTGGGCAACTGACTTCTACCTGCAATGAAAGATTGCATAGGAAGTGATAGGCATTCTTCCCTTAACATAAAAGGTCAAAAATGAAAAACTTCAATTTCTTATGGCCAGTTAAATAAAGCAATAAACAAATTTTATGACTATACATATAACCTTGCTGTCTTTACAGAAGTTACGTGTTTATTTTAGCCTGTCTTTTCTGGACACTCTCCATTGGTAAACTGTAGCACATGGCCAACCTGTGTGACTATGAAAGCACATCACACATCTAGCTATAAAAGCTGCCCAGAGGGAAAACAGAAATTGTATTCCTGTGCCCATTCTCCATTATGCTCTAAAATCCTCATGATGAAGTTTATTTGAAAACAAACATGTGCAACTAAAAACCAAGTTAACAAATCACCTTATTTACATTACACATTCATCAACTCTACCAATGTAACAGCCTTTGAATATGAGACTGTTAAATTCAACAAATTCTGATGGGCAACAGCAAATGAGCTGGGCCCTGGGACTAGCCTGGCTCATTCTCTCTGTTACTCAGTTCAAGAGTTTCTAACAATACAATCCATTCTGTTCTTCCAGGTTCCTTTTGTTCTCAGGGTCTACCGTCTCCATGCTTGGCATTCATAACTGTTAACTGAATGACAGTTAATTTATAATTTCACTCAAATTTACAGGAGGCATTAGAAATAATCGGAAGGAATGTTTCTTTCCAACAGTTGTCTCTCAACTCAAAAATGCTCAGCTAGGTCTAAGAAGAAATTTCCAAGAGACACACAGAGCTCCTCCTGTGAGCCAGGCAGCCCATCCCCACTGACAGCAGACCAGGAGCAGAAGGTCTCTCACCTGCACCAGCGCCTCCTTCATGGCAGTCCAGTTGGACACCCTCCAGGCACATTCCAGGACAAGGTAGGGGTTTATGTGACCTTTGGACTGGCCATATTCTGTCAAGGCCTCCCACTGGTTCAGCTCCTTGGAGCACCTGGAAGACCCAGGGTGGAGAGCAAGGTTTAGACACTAGCACTCTGCCAGGCTTGTAAAGGTAGGATTAGGGTTTTAGGTGGCAATCTTCACTACAGATGGAAAGAGTGCCACAGGGGAGACTGCTTTGGGAGGTTCCAGCGGGCTTCACTGCAAAGTGAACTACATACCCCCGCTCCTTGGTTACCAAAAAGTACATACCATGCACCCAAGAGCCCAGAGCCAAGACGCAGTAGGAATAATTTGTTTCTTCATTAGCAAGACTTTAAAAGTTATTCTTAGATTTTTGTTTGTTCTTTATGTAGGCCTCTGTTACCAGGAATTCTCATATTTTACCTTGGTTCCTTGAATTGATTCTGAAATATATCAAATCTTATGTTCAGCTTACCTAATCCAGTGGTCTTCCCAGAGCTGGTATTCGGGAAAAATGGCTGGGGAGGCATTACTCCTCTCATGTTCTTTTTTGGCTTTATCCATTGCCTTTTCATAGGATTCTTGGGCCTGAAAAGTTAGTGATGCTTTTAAGCCACTTTTTAAGTAGTAACAAATTTTTTCATTGCCAGTGCTCAAGTGTGAGGGGCAAAGCTGAATCACAGACTGGAAGTGTGGCAGAATTCTAAGACTACTTAATGCCCTCAACTCACTACTCAGACAGAACATGAGGGAGTGGTATGAACACACATAGAATTCAAGGGGGTTGAGGCCATCCAGTTCTGGGATTAATTTCCCTGTTTTTTAGAGATCAAGATTGTATTTCAGAAAGTTCATGTTATATATGTAGGTTTCTCTTAAATTGAGACTTCAAGTAGAGGGCCTTTATAATAGAGGTTTTTTTTTTTTTTGCGGCACCGGGGATCGAACTCACAACCTCGCACCTGCCAGGGCAGGCACTTAAGCCACTGAGCCAAACTCCCGGCCCTGGTTTTTTGAGGCAGGGTCGCACTATGTAGCTCAGGCCGGCCTTGCGCTCTTGTTGTATATTAGAGGATTTAAGTGCTTCAAATAAAACAGTAATCCATTTACTCATACATGAACTCGATTTGAGGACATGACATTAATGAATCCCTAAAAATGTCTTTCATCATCACGTACCCAAGCCTTCCACCCAACAGTACCTTACCTGCTCAAAGAATCCATGCTGCTCATATGCAATAGCGGTTGCTGTCTCTGAGTATTTGCATCGCTTCTGCCATAAGCCAGCCCACATATCTTCCTCTTGTAACAGGGAGTAAAGCTCAGCAAGGGAGTCCAGTATCTCCTGAAAACAGAACATGGTTTCCTCTATTATAATTTAAAATCACCTGGGAGATGTGCCACTGAAAGCATGACACCACTGGCAAGTGGTATTTCAAGCAAGTGCTCACCTGCTGAGGTGGTGTTATGCTCTCCTGCTCGTAGAACTCTGTTGTTTGCTTCGGCTTAATCTGCAAACTCAGACCCTTTTCAAAGGCTTGGTGCTCCAGCATCAATGTGGAGCGGAACCAGAGGTTGTGGGTCTTCCCCAGGTACTTCAGAACACAGGGTCTGATGGGGATTGGGGGGACACACTGGGACATGGCCTCCACGAAGCAGTTCAGTGCGCTGGGTTGACAGTCCCGCTGCACCTGGTGACTGCCACTGCATAGGAATGGACTTATCTCACCTGCCAGGGCCTGGAACAAGAGAGCATGCTGACTTAGGCCTTCACTCAAAAACCAGCAAGGCTTTACTCTCTGTCTCACTTCTAGGGCTATTTTTGGTAATTCAGTCTTAGACAACACCTAGGAGTTCCTTCATCCTCTGAAATTTAAGTCTGTTCTTTCACAAATGCTTATCAAGAACTAAAACCACATTTTTGTTTTCCAAATAGGATTTAAAAAATATACTCACATGCTGCTGTCTATCGGAGAGAATTTTCCACAATCTGGGGAAAAGCTGGACCCAGGTTTTCTCTGCCAGTGTCGTGGAGATATGGCACAGCTGAACAAAGGCACTGAGCAGTGCTCCAGTCTGGGGACAGAAAAAGATGAGCTAAAGTGGCCACGGGCTGTGCCTCCACATCCATGCTCAGAAAACACAAGTCATGGAGTGAATGCCAAGGCAAATGATGAGTTAGGATCAACATGGGGGCCATCACCCACAGAAGGCCTCTGGGTTTGGAGACATGGACCCCTGGCCCTTCTTTCTGGCAGCAATGACAGCAGGTACAGGGGTCTATTAAGGTGCCTGGTCTGTGTGATGACGGCATGTCATTTACATATTTAAGGATGCTAGCTTCCTGCTCAAGCATTTTATGCTTATCCCAAATGACAATGGTGTCATTCAGATACAAGTTCAAAGATTGATTTAATGCAAAAATTCAGGATGAGTCACCAAAAATTTTAATGCACAAATTACTTGTGATAAGTAGTTCATTCATGACTTTTCTTCACCTTGGTCCTGATATGAACAGAATAATCACTGTTTCTGGTAATAGTCTTCCAAAATGACTTGCAGTATGGAGACTTAACTGATCCACTCAAGAATTGCTACAGAAAATGATGACACTGATAGGTGACCACAGAGTTTGCAGAAGCCAGAGTTTCTATCTGGCTAAATCTCAAAAACAGATGCACTCAGGCACCCTCGCCCCACAGTAAACTTGATTTACTACAGTAACTTGCCCGCGTTTTCTTCTCGTTACATTTAAAAAAGAACTCAGCATTATATCTCATTATACATTTTTAGTAAATAATTTTGCTACTTATTTCAAGGGATAGCAGTGGACATATTAACCTCTTTCTCTTAAACTTTTCATAAAACACTAATTACTTTCTCAAATCTTAGAACCTTATAATGGTTTCACTTGTGACAGAAAAGACAAGTGTACCAAATAAAAGAAAACATACACCAGTATAGAATAATCCTGATTTAGGATTCTAAATATTGAAGCTGGGAATGTGCAGACCTTCACTTCACGAAGCTTGCATACAGACCTTCACTTCACGAAGGGTGTCAAGAAACTTGTCATGTCTATTGGTTAACATATGCAGCTGGTTTCCAATGTCCTTTTCAGAAAGTTCTTTGGTTTTGGGTGTGCTGGTCTGATCTCCAGGAGCTAGTTCAATATCTATCTCAACATCCTAAAATGTAAGCAAACCCAGAAGGTCAAAGAGGTAAAAGAAACTCCAACAAATACAACTCCTACAGATGACTACATTTTTGGCGATTAAAATTTTTTGTCAAAGGAGATTTTCGTGTATAGGAAAGGATAGATACTTTCCCCTTCCCCTACCTAAAACTTTGGTCAATACAAGATCCTTCTCAATTTTAGGAAAATCTTATTGAACTCAAGTCACTACACTCAGAGCTCTCAGGAAGAAACAGAAGTTGATACACTGTTCTTGCCAATATGAAACTCTAGAGCAGAAATAGGAATATTCTGCTTATGAAGCCCAAAGGCTTTACCTCCTCCTTGGATTCGCTGTTCTCTCGCTCCCGAGGTTCCTGCTTGACGTGTGTGACCATAGCGAAGGCAGCTCGGTCGTGGCTGTCGGCCAGGTTGATGACATTGGTTATGGATGGAAGGATGGCCCCCTGGCAGCTGGTACCAATGGGAGTGCTCTTCTCACACACAGCCAGGAGGAGCTAGAAAGGGTTGTAGAAAAGAAGACAGGCCTAAAGCATTCAGGGTGTGCACAGATGGTAAAATCCCAGTCATCTCAACAGGTGCGCACTCAAAAATGACCCACTCAGTGATATACTGCTCCAAGGTTAGACGGGCCTGAATTTCCCTTCCTTAGCTCAGGCTCCTTTGGTTCTCCAAGTTCAGTATAGCTAAGCCTCTTTCACCCTCCTCTGGCTCTAAGAGGCCAGCTCTGAAGCCAGGGAAGACGACTGCTTCCCTAATTTGGCTCTATGTTCCTCTTCTGTCACTGTCTCTGTCACATACCCATGTCCTGCCAATGTCACTTCCTACCTAGACAGAGCCTCTACCTCTGCTCCAGACCCACTCTTTCAACCTTCTGCACATAGTTGGTCTCTACTCCCCTCTCTACATGCCCAAAAGTTTCCCTCAGCCTCAGGGGATAGCAGAAGCTTCTCAAGGAGATGCAGAAAACTCCTGTGAGGTGCTGTAACTTCCACCTGCTTGGAGCACACCTGTTCACTATATGGCACCCCTCCCACAGGGCTTCTGGTCCCACTGCTCCTAAGTGACTCTTCACTCTGGAATATTAACTGAGCACCAGCACATGCTTTGGAGGCTCTCAGACATGCATCTGTTGACCTCAGAAATGGCTGACATGTCAAAGGAAGAGCGTATCTGGGCATGCTCACTGTGATAATGCAGCCAAAGAATGGTAGGACTGCCAGAAAATAAAAGAGCTTGAGATGAGAGTGTGATGTGTTCTGTAACATGGAAGCCCAAGGACACAAAATCTCAGCTAGATAGCAGGAATGTTTTGTAGAGCTCTACTGCGTGGCAAGTTGAATAGTTAGTAACTGCATATGGTATAGTTACAATACTCCTATTATTTCAAAATTGTCTTCAATTTTGTGAAGAGTGAAGTTCAGATGCTCTCACCACAGAATATGTTACACGTTTAAAGTGACAGATATGTTAATTACTTCACATTATATTCATACATTGTAACATCACCTTGTACTCCATCAATACATAAAATTACAAATTGTCAACTGACAATCTTTAAAGAAAGGATAAAAAAAAAATTGGGGCATATGCCTAATGAGTCCAGCACTTTAAGGCTGAGGGAGGAGCATCACTGTAAGTCCGAGGCCAGTCTGGGCTTCATAGTGAGATCCTGTCACTATAAAAAAAGAGTATGACAACATGACCGATGAGTTTGACGGGAGACCACTAGAGAGGAAGAGGAACAGAGAGACAAGACAGGGCTGAAAGGGGGGGCAAGAGTGCAACCACTGGGCTCAGAAGGCCTAACCAGGAGGTTGAGTTTTGGGTTAAGTGTAAGGGTAGGGAGCCATGTGATCTGCTCTGAACCATTTTGCAGCAACAGAGGAAACGGTGGTTCACAGAAGGGGAGGCAGGTGAACATTGAGGAAGCTGCGCCCTTTGTGCCTGGGAAGTGAAAGGATGATAATGGCTGCAGAATGGCTTTCAACTGGTAACTGCAGTGGCTGACCTGGTACACTGGGACTAAGGAGGAAAGGACCAAGGATCTTGGCCCGAGCGCTTTCTCCAATCGATTCACATGTAGCTGCCACAAAATCTCATTCCATACCGCACCTGGCACTGACACAACATCCCTTCAGCACAAACAGAAACACAGTGAACTCTTACTGAGATCTAGTCCCATAAGTTCTCTTCCTTCGCATTAGGGAGAGCTTAACTTTCTGTCTCAGTTGTCTGTAAGTGTTAACTGGCTTTCAATCATTTTAGGTAAGCTCTGGTAGCTTGCTATTGGAAACCTACATTGCCTAGAGTCTAAAGGTGACGAGCAAGTCAAAGAATGAAGAAAAATTCATTCAAGGAACCAACGCACAACAAATCTCACTGTGATTTTACCAGCTGCATAAGGAACATCCAACTGACCTGCCACTGAAATGCCAATCCTGCTGTAGGTCTGGACCTAGAACATTCTGTATTCCCAGCATCTATCTCCTTGTGCTAAGGATTCAAAACCAACAGCACAGTTAGGCTGCTGTATCTTCACACTTCAAGAATAAGAAATGGCAATCACAGTACATGGCTAAATGTTCCACAGCATGTAGACAGAATTTTAAAACACTTGAATTTCAGAAAAATGAATCTTTTTCTATAGACTAAGAAATATCAATAGGTTTTCTGATAAAAGGATTTAAATAAATCAACCAAAACCTTTCATGATGAACACTTACCCTTAAATCTTTATTACGCCCTAGAGTAACAGCAGATTCAGCTAAATGTGGTAGTGCACACCTATAATCCCAGCACTCAGGAGGCTGAGGCAGGGGGATTGTACCAAGTCTGAGGTCAACCCGGGCTACATAGAGAACTCAAGACCAGTCCGAATACATAGTGAGATCATCTCAGAGAAAAAAAACAAAAAAACAAAAAAAAAACACCAACAAAAAAACTGCAAGCCATGCTAGAGATTTCTAATTCACCTTACTGTAAGTGAACACCTCCTGGCTTCTATGCCACTCAGAAAACCACACTGCCCTACCCCAGTCACTGATGGTGAGCTGAGTCCATCCTACCTCAATGCACTGCTTGATCCAAAAGTGGTTCCCCATGGCCTCCCAATTCTGGGAACAGGTCACATATAGCAGGCGCTCGTACACCCGACGCTTCATAGAGTTGTCAAAAACCTCAAAGAACTTTGCCCTGATGAGTGGCTGGGCGCAACGCAGCCCTGAGAGAAACGCAGGCTCAAGTTTCGCAGTCAGCTCACTGCCAGACAGGGCTTCATCCCTGTAATCAGAGGAGTCACACCAAGATGTAAGAGTGGGTCAGAAAATGGCTACGCAAGCTGTGAGCAAACAAGCAGAGAACAGGTGGATAACAGTTCTCCGAAGTGCCACTATCGTGGTCAAAGGTTCATTATCAGTTATGACAGGCTTAAGAAACATTTCAGCCAAAGGCTCAAGGATGATGCCAAAATGGCTGCATAACTTAGTATTTAAATGATTAATTTTAACTTATATGTAAGTAAAAGATGAAAGTTACACTATGTTGGAAAGTTAGAGACATGATGGGCCAATGTACGCAACATTTGATTAATTGCTACAATTACCTGTAGACATAGTTAACAAGGTCTAAAAACTGGGCATTTAACTCAAGGTCTTCTGGAAAACGTTTTTCTATGTAGGTCATCATTTTCACAAGCAAAATAGACTTCTCCCGGAGTGTAGGTGTCTGCACAAAATTTGTTTTGTAAAATAAAATGTTAATTACTTCTATTTGAGAAAAGACATATTTACAAGTATTTCAGCCATCTGCTCTACTACTTTGTAAATTTCTTCAATTGTATCGATCACAATAAGACAAAATTATTTCTAAACAGAAAACAAAGATGACTTCAGTTATCTCTGCATAATTAAAATCAAGATATGCATTTTAAAAGAGGCTATGATTCACTTTGAAAAGAAAGTAACTGAATTGTAAAACAAATCAGAAGTTTGCAAGCATCTCATTTCGTTAAGTAATAGTCCTTTATTATCACTGTACTATTATTGTTTTCTACCTTATGTCTAACCACCATAAAAAAAGAGTAAAGGGTTGCTTAACCTGTTAACAGAAGCCACAATAACATGAGCAACTGGCTAACCTCAAGTTTCTATGTAACACTGTTAAATGCACTGAGTGACTTACATCCTAATCAAAGGTACTAAGGGTGCAAATTTTTTTTTTTTTTTTTTGCGGCACTGGGGATTGAACTCACAGCCTCGCGCCCGTCAGACAGGCACTTAAGTCACTGAGCCAAACTCCCAGCCTTGGTTTTTTGAGGCAGGGTCGCACGGTGTACCTCAGGCCGGCCCTGTGCTCACATTGTAGCCCAAGCTGGCCTCGAACTCATAATGCTCCGCCTACCTCAGCCTCCCGAGTGCTGGGATTAAAGACGTGCGCCACCACGCCCGGCTGGGTGCAAATATCTTTATAAAAAAAAAAGTTTGCTTCAAGAAGTTTCAGAAGAGCAAGAAGGTTATGCTTGGATTTTCCCTTGCATTCAAAGGAAGGTTGCTTTGGGCAGAGCACAGTGCCCCTTCCCAGCTCACCTGATTGGCTGCCATGGGGGAATTATTCTTAACCCATTCTTCTACAATTTTCACCACAGCCCTGAGGATTTTGGCATCTGGGGACTTTTCAATGAGGGATGTCAGAATGGCCTGGATGAAATTCTTGCGCATCTCCATGCTCATCACAGCCAGCCGTGTCTTCACCAGTTCCAGACTCAGCATCACCAGCTCACTTGTTCCTGTTCACATGGAAACAGAGAACACATTCCAACAAATCTCTACAGATACTACAAGGGACACCACCATGCATTACTTCACATGCTGGGCTGACCATTTTCCCTCCAAATCTTGTCTCCAGTAACTAGAGTTCTGGCATTTGAAGGACTCATCACTTTCTTATTGCTACACCTTCCAAGAGTGGCCCTCTACAAGCTCTGCCCACAAGGAATGGAGATGACCAAAGTGGTGAGGCCCACGTAGGTCACCCCAGCCTCTCCATACCCCAGCCTGTAACCACAGTCACAGCACACTTAGGTGCTGGGTTACATCAAATAGCCACACCAATATAAAGAATTAAAAAGAAATCAAGACCCCCAAAATACAAGGGCCCAATCCAAAAATGGGCATCTGAGATGAATACACATTTCTCAGAGAAAGAAATACAAATGGCAAATAAATATATGAAAAAATGTTCAACATCAATGGTCATTTGGGAAATGCAAATTAAAACAACACTGAGATTCCATCTCACTCCAGAAAGAATGGCCAAGATTAAAATATCAACCAATAACAAATGCTGGAGGGGCTGTAGGGAGAAAGGAACTCTACTCCACTGTTGGTAGGAGTATAGACTGGTACAACCACTGTGGAAATCAGTGTGGAGATTCCTCAAGAAGCTAGGATTAGAGATCCCATTCAACCCAGCTATCCCACTTCTGGGCATTTTCCCAGAAGAACTGAAAACATCATACCAAAGTGATATTTGTGCACCCATGTTTATAGCAACCCAATTTGTAACAGCCAAATCTTGGAAAAAACCCAAGTGCCCATCAATTAAGGAATGAATAAAAAAGATGTGGTATTTTTATAAAATGGAGTACTACTCAGCTATCAAGAAAGATTGCATTGAGACTTTTATAAGTAAATGGACACGACTTAAGACTATACTCATAAGTGAGATAAATCAAACCCACATGTGTAAATACCGTATTGTCGCCCTAGTGTAAGAAACTGAAATAGTATATATGGTCCAAAATCTACAATAAGTATGTGTAAGGATAAGAAACTGCTCAAAGAGCAAAATTAATTGGAAAAGGAGGAAAGAAAGGAAAAGGAAAAAAGACATAAATCTGTATATATGTATATGTAAGATAACTAAAATGACTATACAGCTGAATGTATTAGTTACTAAGAAAGAATGGTTAATACTCCTATGATTGGATCAATTTAACATGTCTCCATCTGTTAATGTAAACAACCGTGTTGAAGGTAACGATACGCAATACTGCAACCATTGTCAAGTTCCTATCATCTTGTTCTATAAACCTATAGTGTTACTGTTGTGGATTTGCTGTTGTTGTCTGTCTCTTTTGCTTTTTGTCTTTTAGGTGTCATTTTTCTCTTTAAAAAAAAAAAAAAAAAAAAAAAACACCAGCCACGCCAACCATGGCCCCCTGCCAACTGTCAACCTATCACCCAGGTTCCTACAGCCCATGGCTGTTTTCTGGAACTCGTGACTTAATTCTTCAAAAAGGGCAGCTCTGAATAAGCAGTCTTTTTTCTACAGAAATCTGTTAATCTTCCCTTAGTGGTAAAGGTTTCATGGAAGTGTGCAACTGCTTTAAAAATTTTTCAAAATTTTAAAAGCAGATTTTTATAATGACCCTTTTGATTTTAAACTTCTGTTACAGAGTAGTTGTAACAAATTCCACACGAACAATAGGACTTCATGTTAATCAACATTCAGAGTTCAAACACATGGCCTGTTTTGCTCAGGTATTCAACAGAATCTGGGGAAACATGGGACTTGGACTGTCACCTGCTGTTGCTTCTGTGCTCCCAGATGTTGCCTGTGGACTGAGATGCTCTCGGACCATCTTCTGCAGGGAGCGCATGAAAACAGAGATGAGCCTGTCAATGTAGCTTGGGTTGTTGCTACAGGCTGACTTGAGGATCATGAGGGTTCCTGCAATGAAGAAATTACAGAAGTTTTACGAAAGCAAAATAACAAGAGCACAAAACTGGTGTGTACCTGCAATCCCAGCACTCAAAAAGCTGGGGCAGAAGAATAACTATGAGTTCAAGACCAGCATGGGCTACAAAGTGAGTTTAAGGTCAGCCTGGCCTACAAAGTGAGTTCACGGCCAGCCTCAATTATATAGCAAGATTCTGTCTCAAAAAGCAAAAAGTGTGCTGATGAAGAAAATAAAGAATGATCTCAATATGCCCATATTGTGAGCTTCTCCAGGCACATACTACATTTTGAAGCACTGTGTTTTCACTGCCACCTCCTATATCCACACTATCATACAGAACTGACTTCTGCTCTGGATTTCACATTTACATTTTGACAAACCTTCCTCAGTATTAAGATATGACATGTCTGGAAAGTATAAAAAAGAAAAAATTTCTTTTTCACTAGCCTATCTGGACATGACAAATACTACAGAATTTAATTTGCACTTTATTCTGAAAACATGTATAAGATCAGTTAAAGTCAGCAAAGCTAACACTAGAACATGAACAATAAATACACAGAAATAATCAGCCTTCCATAACTGATGTATTTCTAATAACCTTGACCCCCAACTTAGTAATTTTAAATCTGTATTCATGGATGACATCATAGACTAAAGAGTGTTTGCCATTTGCAGAAGCCAGCATCCCAGTCTGGGACAATTTCAGGCTTGCCTTGTTGAACAGCCAGCTCTCAATACAGCAGTCAGTGCACGGCCTGCCTGACTCTTTAGACGGGTAGCTTGCAACACTGGTGACGGCTGTGAGGAATATGGGACAGTGTCTGACATTCCTAGGCACTGTTCTGTGGACGCCAGTGAGAGTCTGGTCTATCCCAAGGAAGAGACCAGTGTGGCCAACTCTCCAGGTCCACCTCACCCCAGCCTCTGTCAACCCCACAAAGAAGGAAGCAGGAAGGCAGAGTTCAGGAAAGTCAGCTTGTCTCAGGTTCTTTGGAGAATAAGGGATGTTCATCGATGTTGTGATGGGAGCCGGGAACTACAGCTGACCCTGCTAAGAGTCACAAATGCTCTCCTCACTCTCAAAATGTGCCCAATTCCAAAAATAGAGCAGTAGGTATGGTGCCACACAACTGTAGTCCCAGTACTTGAGAGGCTGAGGTGGGAAGTTCAAGGCCAGCCTAGGCTACACAGTAAATTCAGGATCAGCCTGAAAAACATACCAAGGCCTTATTTCAAACAAAAAGAAAAAAAAAAAAAAAAGGCAAGTTTGTACAGCAAGAGTTTAAACCAAATTTATCTGGCTCCTGAAGACAGTGAAGACCCAGAATTTGCAAAGTGAAACATATGCAAAAGTAACAAACTATAAATTCAGACATAAGCATTCACACAATGAACTATCTGTTTATCTGCAGGCATGTGTATGTAAAAATGACACACTCCAAAATGTTAACACCAATGACTCATGGGTGGAGAGGCTTACAGTGACATGTATTAGTTTTCCTTCACTTATGTTTGCAATGTTTTACACAATGACTATGTAATAAAGGAAAAAATTGGTAACCCAAAATCTAATACTAATTAAAACCATGAGTGATAAAAAGTAGAGTATCTAGTCATCTGGGAACCAGTTACCCAGTTTCCCTGATTACCTTTTGTTTCACTTGCAGCAGCCAGAGCCAAATCAATGAGACAGGGTCAAGTAAGACCTTGGGAATCGCATGCTAGCCAGATGGAGGCTTTGTGGGCAATGGGTGACACATAGGCTCCTGCGGAACCCATCAGCTTGAAGTTCCTCCCAGCAAACTGAGCCTTTCCCAGGACACCATGTCCAGGGAGTAGGGACTGGGGACCAACTGAACCATGCTGAGAAAATTAGACACATACTTACCAAACAGCTGGGAGGGATTTGCACTGGTGGCTTTCTCATAGTTGGTTAGACCTTCATAGATGACCTTCCCCACAGCTGCATAGAGGCACTCCAGCTCTTCATACTTAGAAGCTACACTTGAAGTACCTGAAATAGAAGTCCAGGACCATAGACAGGGGTTGGGGCTCTTGGGTTGGCACAGTCCTCACTTACAGACTGAGAGCTCTGTTTTGGTGTCTGAAGCAACTGGCATGGGCGCTTCTCTTTCACTGCAGAGCAGCGTAACCTCCCCTCTGTTCCATCTTACACAGGTAAGCTCTTACCTCACCAACCTTACTTGAAAGCACTCCAGATACATTTATTTACAACATGGGAAACTGTGATCTTGTCAACTGCTCAACATTTGTTGCAAGATACTTTAATCTAAATCCCCTTTAAGTATCTAAAAGAAATAGTTTTATTCAGCAGATGAAGAACTGAATTTCCAAAGCAGACAAAAAACAATGTGATGTGGTTAAAACGTCTTTTGTCACCTTTTTTTTGTTTAAAGAAGGATTGAATAAAAGGAAAAGAGGAATGATGAAATGCTCAAGTGGAGAATGACTACCCTGAACACCAAACATGCCCACTCATCCACTGGGAAAGGCACTGCTGGGAAGCCACCTACTTGGCTCTGTCGGAAAGATACTCATGAGGCGGGAGAGGAGGCTGTGGACAGCTCGCAGCACCTTGGTGTTTCCACACGTCATACAGGCAGCAATGCCACGCTGCAGGGGTTTGAAGCTACTAAGAATGGCCGGGGACTGGAGCACGGTTAGCAAGAAACTCAGCACTTCTAATCCTGTGCAAATATTTCCATAGTTCACTTGGTTTGGCTGCTCCTAGGGTGACAGAACACAGGCACTCACAGATAAAATAAGTACTGGCAACAGTGAATTACAGAAACACAAATCCAACAACATTTAAAACTACATGCCATGAAGTGTATGGAAACTAACTAGCACATAGTTAAAGAATAAACACATCATACCCATCAGAGCATGTGACGACCACATGTAATACGAGGTCATGTGTCATTTATAAATTTGCTTTAAATATTTAGCTAGACCTCTTTCTAAAACACCCATTCGAATATAAATGTTCAATATTAAATAACATCAATATTTTAAGTTTGCTTCCTATTTAGAAAGAAAGTGCTAATCATGCTTGCATTTAGTTTTCAGAAATCAAGAATTACTATATTTTATGAATGGAAATATCACTACTAAAAACAGTGCCATAAAGAGAATGGTGTCTTTTACTTTCAAAGATTATTCATATATAGTACTAAAGTGATGGGAAAATAATAATAGAAGTGAGATATTTTGTGGCATATTTTGAGGGTAAGGTTAGGACTATAAGCCATGAGTTAACTGAGAGAAAACACCAAAGCTATGAGCACTCTGGAGAATATTCTTGAGGCGAATGGAAAATGAGTTAAATCACTAAAAACTGGGCTAAAAAGCAAATTTACTATAACAAATTTTACCTCTTTCCTCACACTTTTTAACTGAAAATGCAAAAATCCCGCCAAAGAGAAGTATCTTTCAAGCTGCCTATCACTGAATCAAATACATGATAACAATACTAAAAATAAATACCAGCTGAAAAATATACAAAACAAACAGCATGGTTTTTAGCAAAGAGGGGCACTGCTTTGTGACACTGGGTGTCTGTGGCCTGGAGTATGCACTGTGTGTACACACACGGATCACAGGAGTAAGAGCAGGAAGCCACTGTAAGCACAGCATCTGGCTTCATGAACATGCTAGCTGATGAAGTGGCGTAAACTGCCCATTACAACTGAGCACTCAACAATGAATGCATGGGACAGAGAGTACCTTAGTACTTCAGAAACAAAGAGGAAGAAACAGACTATCTAGAAGTTATACACCTAGCTAGAATCACAGCACAAGCTACAGTCTCAGAATTCTTTATGGTCCGGATTCACACATAGAACCACATTTTATGACCTTTCAAAACATCTGAGCAACCGCATTAGTCTCGACAGTTCAAAACAAGTGCCCATGGTGGCACGTGCCTGTAATCCCAGCACTCAGGAGGCTGAGCAGGAGGATAGCTACAAATTTGAGGCCAATCTGGGCTACATAGTGAGTTTAAGGCCAGCCCGGAATACAGCAAATCCCCATCTCAAAAAAAACAAAAAAAGTGTCTACAGTGAAGTTTCATAATTCCAAAAGTAAAATCTTCCAATTATATCACACTATGATAGACAGAACCTATAGCAACGAGATGGCTACGGCATGACAACAGCTTTTGCTACCACTAGAAAATTATACTATGATTATGGCTTTCACAGAAACAAGACAACCAGGCAATTGCCCCAAATGCTGATTACCTGACTAAGGCCCCTGAATCCAATACAGTACTTGATAATGAATTAAAAGTTCATCATTAAATCTGCTTTTAAAATTCGAGCTTTATTCTTGAAGTTGGAGTATAAACCAACTAAAAATGTTCTTTCCAAAGCAAGTAAGTCAGTTTAAGAAATGCATCTGCAAAATGCAAGGCAACTACTAAGTTTTAAACACCCTATAATGTATTTGAGGATGTGTGTGTGAGAGCTGAAGTTTCAGAACTACATTCAGAGTATAAATAAGAACCAAAATGTATAATAGATATTGTGAAATAGGAAGAAAATGTTCAAATGGGAAGGGGAACTGAGGGCAGAAAGGAAAGGAAAAGAAAAAATGAGAAAAGAAGGAAAAAAATGGGAACAAAGCTTTTCTAAATGAGAAAAGGGGTTGAAGGGAAGGTAGAGGAATCAAAAAAAAATCAAGTTACATCATACACAGGCACAAATTCCCTATGAAGAATGTGATTATATAAACCTAAAATGTACCTAAAAATTTAATTAAAAAAAAAAAAGCTAGGGGATATAGCTCAGCAGCATAGTGCCTGCCTGGCAAGCATGAGGTCCTGAATTCAATTCCTGATCCAAAAACAAACAAACAAACAAACAAACAAACAAAAAAACCCTACATTCAGTGCATCAAACTGGCCCCTCCTTACAAGTAGCCAAAAGAGGTCACTGACTCATAGGTGAGGATTGTCAGTGTCAGGCTCAGAAGGAATCTACAAATGTCCCAGTGACAGCCTCAGTGATCCCATCCCAGCCTAACAGACATGTGCACCTACCACAGTCATCAGCAGTTTGTCGAACCACTGCAGCTTGAGCTCAGACTTGGACCACATATCCGGTCTTAATGCAGTCTTCAAGAGATTGACACAGCGTCGAGACAGCACGTCCCCAGGGGAGCCCGCAGTGTTGGTGTTATCGTTAACCTACAAATGCATTCAAATTACAGTCAACACATGTGTCTATAATCATTCCAGGAATACCAGCGACATTTTCCTGACCATGCCTGGGTCCTCACATCTAATCTCCACTTTGCGGTCACATTCTCTAGCCTGACCCCCTTACTGGTTCACATGCACCCATGGCTCCTGGGCCGCTTGTGCAACGGGCTGATCTGCAGCCATCTGTGTGCTCCTCCCACGGGGCTCCCAGCACAGGCCCCGCACATGGTAGGGACACAACAAGGAGTTATTTACTTCTTTCCAAGTACTTGGAAATTCTCAGGTCCTGGAAATTCTCAACAGTACTGCAAAACACACTATTTTATTTAATAGTTGTAAGAATGTGAGATTCCCCTCAAAAAAGAGAGTAAGTTATAAAAATTTCATTTACAATGTTTTTGAAACATAAAAATGAACAATTTCAGAAATGGATTTCTAGGCATGAATAATAAATCCACTCAAATTTATCAAACTGGGATTTAAAAGCACTTAAATTGCTACATGTTACATAAATTTTGTGCAGGTCAGAAAATCTACCTCATCACCATTATGATCTATGTACTGTTCCCACTTTAATAACATAGAAAATGTTGGGGGAAGGGATGGGAAGGGGGAATAAGGAGGGAGAGCAAAGGTACTGAAAATGTTCAAGGGCTCTCTTCAGCAGCATATACACTAAAATTGGAAAATAATCAAAATACAATATATATGTGCCAGTTTCTCAAAATAAATATAATTATTATACAGTATAAACACATACCAAATAAATAAACAAAAGCTGGGAAGTTAAATACTTGCCCAAGAAAACTAAAATTACCATGTTTTACCCACACTAAGATGTTACTTAAGGCACACTATTAGCAATGAAACAAATATTTTACTTTTTTATTTTTTGAGACAGGATCTCATTATATTATATGGCCCAGAATGGCCTCAAACTCACAACCATCTTCTGCCTCAGCCTCCCAAGTACTGGGATTATAGGCATACATCACCACGCCCACCTTTGCTTTGGTTTCTGCACCATACCAATTTTAAGACACATGCTGGCAGGAAAGTAACAGAACTGCTTTCAAGCATGGTCTATTTCTTTTTGACTCATCTTTCAAAGACAACATTATGCAGTGTCACTAAGTAGCCATTGTTCCACAATCCAGTACCTGACAAGCCACTCGGATGAGAAAGTTCACCACAGTGTCTGTATGCTGCTTATCAATGGGCTTGGCGAGAAGAGAGTCAGCTCCAGGCAGCGACTGGCTCCTCCCGAACACCTAGAAAGACCTGTCCTTTAAGGCAGGAAGGGGTTTCTCACCAAGAACTGCCAACCCAGGGTGCTGACAAGTTCAGTCAGCTGACAGACATGTGGGACCTCCCAGGGAGACAGTGCTGCAGGCATGGGGCACAGGGACAAATATGGCCTCTGCTTTTGCAGGTGAGTGGACAACATACAAAATGGGAACAAGAAAGCAATGGCTCCTTTCACAGAACGAAAGAGAGAGTGTCTCAGAAAATGAAAGATGGGGTGACTGAGAAAAAGCCAACCAAGTAGAAGAAAAAAGGCTGGTGGACAGTTCTTAAGTGAACAGAGAACATGGAGCATTGACAGAGCGGAGGAAAGGCCTCAGAGGCCAGGACACCATACAGAGATACCTGGGCAACAGTGGCATCAGCAGGACCTGGAGGCCTTGGTTGAGGGGAAGGAATTTTTTTAAAACTTAGCTCTCAAAAAGATTCCCAAGAAATTACAGATGTTCCACAGACTCTCTACCCAGTTTCCCCCAACTTCAGTTTGAACAAAAAGCTTTTGGCCCTGACTTCTTTTGTAAAAACAAAACAAAACAAAACAAAATATACTGAAATGAGAGGAAAACAGAAGCAACTCAAGAAACCGGGAGTAAGTTTCAGGATTCACCTTATCAGGAGAGGTGACAGAAGCTCAGGCCATGGTGGGATGGGGAAGTGTTGGAGGATCCTGGCCGCAAGTATGGGGAGAAGGGAGTGGGTAGTACAAATGGGTCTAGGTTTCTACCTGGAACCTGGGTGGAACAGAGCCACCTCAGATGGTGGGACAGTGAGTGCAGAAACATGAAGCTGAAAATGGGTGGCCAAGCCAGTGCTGATAAGCCAAGCCACAACGCCTGATGAGTAGAGGTGACGGCCCTCAAGGGCTTCCACCTCAACGAATGGTGAAGATCAAGATTCCCCAGGACCTCCTCCACGGCTGCCCACCAAACAAAAGCATTGACTCTTTAAAAAAATAAAATTGATGCTACAGAAGCATGTTCTTACTGCCAGGAGAGTGCCTGCCCTTTGTCTCACTGGGAATGGAATTCAGGGTTTTGTGCAAGCAAGGTGAGCACTCCACCACTAAGCTACATTGCCAGCTCTGAGTTTCTTTTGATGCCTTTCCATAAATAATTAACTAGTACTAAAGAACTCTTAAGAAAAGTGTGGGTGAAAATGTGGAAAATGCCTTGGGTAAGTCAAATACCCTGGAGCTGTTCCCAGCTGCCCTCCCAGAACGCATCACAATACATGTCAGAATTCCATGACACACAGCGCTGCAGGGAAAGCATGCGCTCTTACTGCACTGATGGCTCCAGTGGCTGTCCTGAAGCGCTTCACCTCCTGGGCAGAATCCACAGACAGGCCTCTCTTGATAGATGATGAGACAGAATTGACTCCTTCTCCACTGGAATTTGGGTCCATGTCGGAATCCGGCTTAAACAGACACACACACACACACACACACACCTCAACTTACTGACTGATTTCCAAGGAGTAGTATAGGAAACACAAGCAGAGGTGACACTGAGGGGTGACAGGCCTACCTGCTGGTCCTTGATCCTTTGTAATTCCCACTTGATGACAACTTCAGACAGGTCCACAGCCAGCCGCCTCTGCTCGATGGTGACACTGGGTGTGAAGCCCAATCTCTGCATGGCACTAACCATATGCTGAACCAGGTGGTGCCGCACGGGGTAATACACCTGTAGGCACAGTGCGAGTGTCACCCTGGGAACACATACATCCATGCACATGCTCATCTGACCCATCTTCTTCCTCAAGGATTCTCAGTCAAAACTCTGCCAAGGATATTCTATTACCTTATGTGTGTGCTTATTACCACTCTGCTGGCCCTTGCTCAGCATCCAAATGATAGTCTATTTCAGCAATTAGTACCATCTTTAAATACAGTATGTTGAAAACCTGAATGTTCTGTAGGTAAGTGAGTCTAGTCACATAAATGAAACTTCAGACTTGACATCAAAAAAGTTGAAAACATAAGAAGCAAATTTCCAATTTGACTACATATAAAAAAAAAGATTTTCAATGTAATCACTTTTTCTATACCCAAAGTCAACCAAAAAACATATACAGAGAAATAAATCCCAGTATGGGAGATTTAGCTATAGGGAAGGAAGTGTATATGACATGAGAAACTCTTCAAGTCAAGTGACCAAAATATACAGTCACTGATGATGAGCTCCCACCTTAAATGAACACTTTATCTGTATTCAGGTACTTCAACAACAGTTTATTGCTTAAAAAAGCAACCAAGCAGAAAGAGATATCCAGCAAGATACAGTCTCTACAGTATAGCAATTTCTATGTTCATAAAGCTATATGCACATACATGAACTAATCAATGACCTGGCAGCAGCTTTACTAAAAGACCAATCACCACTTCATTATTGTAGAAAAGGGCAGCAGTTCAAAGTGGATGGCTGAAAACACACTAAGTAGCAACCCAGTACACTAGTACACACTCTACACACCTTAAAATGCTGCACAATCAAATGCAAAATATGCACCAGCTGCGGGACAGTGTGCCCTTCTTCCACAATGATCTTCCTGGTCCAGTGCGTGAGCATCTGGTGGCCATCCTCCATGCGTGCAGGCACTGCAGGAGTCAAAATGGCCATGGCCTGCCTGACAATTGCTCGGGCTTCCATTGCATGAGCCTTGAGAAGACTGTGGAAAACCTAGAACAGGACAGACATCCACATATATGGCAAGGCTGAAGGCTTTAAAGAATAATGGGATACAAACAGTGACTCAGAACCAAGGCATGACATTACTGTAAATTTTTTTTGTTTGTTTTTTTTTGTTTTTGTTTTTGTTTTTGTTTTTTTTGGTCTTTTTGAGACAAGGTCTCACTCTGCAGTTCAGGTTGGCCTTGGGCTCACTTTGTAGCCCAGGCTGGTCTCGAACTTGCAAACAATTCTCCTTCCTCAGCCTCCCAAGTGCTGGGATCACAGAGTGTGCCACCATGCCCAGCTGTAATTTTTTAAAAATTCCTTGGAGCTCTTATTAGAAACAGCTTACTTGCTCTTTCATTAGGTTTTAGTCAACAAACATGATTATTCTAGTATTTCCTGACCACCTAGGGTGTGCCAGGAGCTAGCCCCTTGCATACCACTTTCACATCGCCTAAGCAGCAGGCAATCAGTGAGACACACAAATCATTCTAGTCACAGTATTAGAAAAGGAGTTAAAAGGGCAGGAATAAGCAATTTTAATACTTCAAGTGAGATGTGAAGGTATGATATACGGTCACAGAAACACAAGGAAGAGCTTGATACCGATGAAGGGGAAAGGAAAGGTGTTGGAACCAATGCCTGAGCACGGGAGAGCAATGGATAGTATCAGAGACAGCCCTCAGGTTTTTTGCTAAGACAACTGGAAGAAAGCAGTGTCATAGAGCCTTGAGTCACAATTCAAGTGCCTGTGGCAGGTGATTTCTGGTTTTCTGGATGTGAATTTTGACTTCATAGAAGTTCACAGGGGTGGGGGGGCTGCAAAAGCAGCCTCAGGGCAAGAGCTAGCTGATCAATGCCAAATAAGCAAATATACTATTACGTTTCTTTTCCTTTTTTTCTTTTTTGGTGATGGCAGTGGTACAAGCAATTGAACCCAAGGCCTTCACACTGAACCACCCCTCCACACCCCCCATCTCTTACTGAGACAGAATCTTGCTAAGTTACACAGTTCCCTTGGCTAGGTTCAAACTTCCAATCCTCCTGTTTCAGTCTCCCAGGGTACTGAGGCATATATGCCACCATACCTGGCTATATTTAATTCTTGCCCAGATACTGAGTCATCCAGGGGTACAGAATTTGTGAGTGGCAAAAACAAAACTCAACCAACCACTGTCCAACTTCAGAGCCTCAATCAAAGTTCAAGGAAGAAGGTTAGAAATCAACACAACACAGAGGTCACTGACAAGGGGGTCAGCCAGGCAGGGTGGTTCACACCTGTAACCCCAGTACTTAGGAGGCTGAGGCAGGAGGACTGCTACAAGTTCGAGGCCAGCTCTGAACTGCATAGTGAAACCCTGTCTCAAAAAGAAAAAGTAACAAAAAAGAAAACAGCAACAAAAAGAAGGGAGTCATAAAAGTTCTAAGGCATGAACTCAAAGTACCTATTGTTTTTGGCTACAAGGAGTGCACGGGCTACAATTCTTGACAAAAACATAATCAGGTGGAGGTAATGATGCACACCTGTAGTTCAAGCTACTGCAATAGGGAGCAGGAGAATGTTTTAAGTCTAGGAGCTTGAAGCCAGTCTGGGCAACTACAGCGAGAGCACTTTCCCTTTTTTTTTTTTTTTTTTTGAGACAAGGTCTCACTACGTAGTTCAAGCTGGGCTTGAACTCACTACTTAGCCCAAACTGACCTTGGACTTGCAGCAATCCTCCTGCCTCAGTCTCCTAAGTGCTAAAATTACAGCAGTGCTCTTCCACAGCCAGCTGAGATCCCCTTTCATAAGAAAACTTTTTTCAGAGGAATATCAGAGTTGGAGACCAAAACTCAATGGGTAGATCAGCTTAAGAGAGACAGTGTTTTAAAACCAAGGTTACCAAGGAACCAGAGACCAGTACAATGACTAAGGAGGAAGGAGATAAAAGGAATCATCGTGAGTGCATTCAGTCTTTATTCCCTTCAAGTTTTCTTTTATTATACTAAAATACACTCAACCCAAAACTTCTATCTTAACCATCCTTGTGTATACAGTCCAACTATAAGCACACCGATTTGCTGTGCAGCTACCATCACCCTCTATATCCAGAATGCTCTCATTATCCCACTCTGAAACTCTGCAATCATTAAGCACTAAGTCCCTATTTTCCCTCTTTAGCTCCTCCGTTTTCTCTGATTTTGACTATTCTAAGTACTCTGTGAGTGAAACCATACAGTACTTGTTCACACTGTCTGTAAGATGGCAGATAAGCTTGTTTTTCTTTTAATGGTAACAGGATACAAGAAGAAAAAGGGAGAAGCAGGTATTCAAGGAAAAGATGTGCACATATGACAAAAGATCTGAATGTAGGGGCAGGGTGAGAGGAAGTCCTGCAAAGTACCTGTAGGACAATTTTCTTATGTATTGCAAATTTGGCAATAATGTGTGCCAGAAGTAAGTGTCCGCTATATTTGCATGCTGGGTCCACGCAGGCCTTGGAGAGCAGGCAGGGCCATGCAAAGGTCATCAGGCGGCGCAGTTTGCTGTTGCGGTTCTTGTTGTTGTCATGGATGTGATGAGGGGCGTGTTCCACCAGCAGCGTGGCATACTGCAGAAGATAGATCCGCAAGGAGTCCAGCATGTCTGCCTGCTTCTCAGGATCTAGGACCTATCAGGAGATGCAGCAGGAGGGCGCTCATTTCTAATTTTAAATTGTGTTACCTACTAAAGAGTCATACAAGTTTAAACTTTAAACACACACACACACACACACACTGTATGTATCTGCCACATCAATTTTCCTTTTGTATATAAACTCATTTCAAGGCTGAAGTCAGAATGCACTGGGCAAAGGAACCTGAGGCAGAAAAGAAAGACTTTATCTTTGATACAAAGTGATTCAAGACTAAATTGCTTATTTCCAAGTAGTTGAGATTCTTTTCCTGGTCAATTTTTGGTTATTTCTTGTTTTCTGCACCATGATCAGAAAATGTGATCCAAAAAAATTCTGTTTTCACAAATTTGTCATGGTTTTCCACATGCACAAGTTATGTGATAGAGTTTTCAAATGTGTTTCCTGGATCTATGAAAAAATGTACATTTTTTGAGGAACACTCTATAGTCTCCATTGAATCAAGTGTAATATTGACCCATTCAACTACACATCCTAACCATTTTCTGTCTACCAGATCTGACCGGTTGTGGAATAGAGACTATTGTCTTGTGTTGTGACTATTCGGCCTCCACAGCTCTTCACTTCCCATGATCTGCTGCTTCCTGGCACCATTTCCTCCTCCTGCCAACAGTCTGTCCCAGTGTTTCTCCTGATGAGGACACTTAAAACCCCCAACTCATCACTGCTCCCAAATCAGATCATCTGATCCAGAAAACACAGACTAGAGGAGGTAGTACAAGAGAAAGGGCTCTGCCCAAGCTACTATCTACCCATTTGATAATACAAATATCCTGACATGGATCAAAAATAAATCCTCGGGCTCAGCTCAGAAGCAGGAATTAATGTCAAAACTGCAGGAAGTAGCCATTAATATATATGTAGTGCTCACCTCTAGAAACCATTAATCCACATTGCAGACAGAGAATACCATACACTTAACAGTCCAACAAACGATGTACACAAATCAATTCAATTTCAGGATAAGGACCAGGCAGACCTGCACCCTTGACAGTCCCGTGCACTGTCCCCCGACCAACTCTACACCTGTGGATTCTGCATCCTGGCTACGGCTACCCATCAACTCCAGGTTGACTCTGCGTCTTTTTCTCCTCTACACAAGACAGCAGAAGCGCCAACCAACTGACCATGGATGAGGTCAATGCCCAGAGAGAGAAGGTAAGCCTGGAAGGTCAGCAGATCCAGGGATAATTATTGACCTGTCCAGAAGTTCTAGCCCCAAGAAAAACGCACAGCTATTGTAAACTAGAAAAACAGTCACTTTACTTCAAAAGTGATTTATCAGAGCAGGCTAGAATTGGAGAAGAAACCCACTGAAGCACCTGCTATATTGCAGTGCCTGCCATAATTAGACACCATTTAGGAAAGGGGTTTACTGTTTAAAACTGAGCCACAGAGCAACTCTATTTCAGGGTTCCCAGTGTTGCCCTCCTACAGTGACTTGGTGAAGAGACAGCCACAGTCTGAGGGTACAGGTCAAACATAGAGGCCCTGAGAAGTTTAAGCTCAGGCCAGGAAGAACAGGGTCCCGCCATCGGGCATGCAAAACCAGGACTGGTGAACATGACCTTTCAGAGGCAAATGGAAAGTGTTGGCATTAACCAGAGCAGTTTGCCCTGCTGCCTACATCTAACAGAGACCAAAGTGAGCAAAGATACTCCTTAGCTTAGATGATTACCATGGTCTGGGGTGTAGACAGAGAGGTCTCTGGAGGAAGAGGGACACCTCACAAACTTATAGACTACAAACTTAGGCAGAGAAAATCTGAATTCCAAGACTGCAGATCTGAAAACAAACCACTCATTCAAAACCGCAGGTGATTTTGTTTTGGAATCATTCTTTTTTCTTCATCAGTTTCTGTTATTTATTCCTTTTAACTATTCTCCTTATTTTTTCTTTTTTCCTGCTGTTTGTTATAATTCTTTTTTAATTATTATTCTTTTTCTTGTTCATTCTTTTATTAGTTTTACCTGGTACCATAAATTTCTTTTTCCAAACTTTACTTTTGTCATTATCCTGTTCCCTATCACCTGTCTTTGTTAATATAACCATTAAACTTTATGAATCTTTAGACGGTTAACTATGCTATTACTATTGAAAACTTTTGTTAGTGTAGTTATAGTTGTATTTAGTAGATATTTACTGTTTGTGAATATTTTGTTTGTTTTAGTGTTTACACTATAATTATAGATGTATTTTCCATGGTTAAGAGCGGTACTGATTTTTAGGGTATGCCAATATCCAGTTTCTCTTTCACACTATTATTTTTGCTGATTTTATTGCTAATGCCAAACTGGCATAGTTGTTGATATTAACTGGCTTTTCTCTGTATTCCAGTATCTAAATTGCCTTTATATCATTAACATTACTGCCATCCACTACCAGAGAACTGAGTCCTGGGCCAAATACACTGCTACCTCCCCTCCCAAATAAACAGAAGGGGTTGGATACTGGGATAGAGGCAAAGACCTGCAGTTAGCCAAGCCCAGAGTGCCTCACTAAAAAGCAGATATTAAAGAGGTCTCCATACTAGCAAAAAAGTTTTTCACTATACTCAACCCACAACCCTCTGCATAAAACAAACAAAACAACAAAAGCATGAGAAGACAAGAAAACAAAATGTCTCCATAAACGCTCAACTCCTTCAAATCTGATCCATGGGGTACTGAGGGGGAGAAAATAAAAAAACCACACAGCCCATTGATCAGAAAGAGTAACAGAGGATATAAAATAAGTAAGGTGCTCAGCAAGCTCAAAGAAGGTAAAATTAAAGAGAAAATGGACCTAATAAAATCTTCAGCAATTTTACAAAAGACACCAATAAAGAAGTTAGCTGAGCTAAATAAAACAACATTAAGCATTCTTAACCAGTTTAGCAAAGAATTCAGAGTCCATGAAAAGGTACCAAACAGAAATCTGCAAGACTAAATTTTCTCTTGAAAGGATAGGCAGCAGAAGCGAGTTATGTGAGGAAAATGTCCCAACTAGATTATAGGGCCCTATGCTGGTAAGCAACTATGTGGAGATAGTGTAAAAACAAGAGAACATGAAAAACGAATCCAATGGCTATTAGTTGATGCAAAGACTAAGATTAATCAGAATTAGTGACAAATTAGAAGATGGCACAAAATGCGTAAATACCTCTTTACAGAAATAACAGAAAAGTTTCCAAATATCAGGAAATAATCTAACATACAGATAAGTGAGACATATAATAGCCACAGTCAGAAAAAAACCTCTCTGTGACACATTAGTTAAAATCCTAGAAATTCAACACAACAGTCTTAAAGCTGTCATAAAAAGAGAAACAAATCACTATATAGGTAAGCACATTAGAATTACAGCAGACTTTTCAATACAAACCTTAAAGGTCGAAAGAGCTTGGAGTGAAGTGTCTGAAGCCCTAAAGAAAACAACTTCCAACCCAAACTGATATATCCTGCAAAACTGTCATTCAAAATTGATGGAGAAATCAGACCTTTCCATGACAAAGAGGTCTTTTCATGACAGTGGGACATGGTGGCATAGGCCTATAATCCCAGCACTAAAGAGGTTGAGGCAGGAGGACTGCTCCATGTTCAAGGCTAGCCTGGGCTCCATGTTAAGTTCAAGACAAGCCTGAATGACATAGTGAGACTGTCTCAAAAAAAAAAAAAAAAAAAAAAAAAAAAAAAAAAAAAAAAAAAAAAAAAAAAAAAAAAAAAAAAAAAAAAAAAAAAAAAAAAAAAAAAAAAAAAAAACTCAAGGATAGCCCAGAAAGAGACAAGAAAGCAAGAATAAATCAGGCAGGGTGAATAGTTAAGTAGAAGAAAAATAACGCAAATCATCAACTAGGAAAAAGTCACTACCTTTCAATAATGACTCTCAATGTGAATAGTCTCAATTTCCTAGTCAAAAGACATAAATTGGCAGAATGGATCAGGACATGGAATCCAATGGTATGCTGTAAGAAATTCATAGACTAAAAGTCAAAGGATGGAAAACAATATTCCTTGCAACAGAAGTATGAAAAACAAGCAAACGTAGCTATCCTATTTTAAGGCAAAGTGAATTTTATGCCAAAACTCATCAGAAAAGTACAGAAGATCACTACGAATTGGTTAAGGGAACAATTAAACAGGAAGAGATAACAATTATAAACCATATAAGCACTGAACATCAACACACCCAACTTCATTGAACAAATACTACTGGACTTCAATATCCCACTGTCACAAACAGATCAACTAGACTCCCCCCCCAAATCAATAAAGGAATATCAGAATTAAACAAATGGGCTTCACAGGTATCTACATAAAGTATTCCACCTAACAGAATACACTTTCTTCTTAGCAGCACATGCAACTTTCTCCAAAATAGACCAAGTACCAGTCAATAAACCATGCTTAAATACAAAAGAATCAAAATTATCTAATGTATGTTATCAGAATAAAGCACAATGAAACTAGAAATCAATGGGAAAAGAAAGCACAGAAATCATCAAACGCATGGAAATTAAACAATATACCTCTTCAATAATCAATGGGCCACAGAAGAAATCAAGGAAGACATTAGTTCCTAGAATCAAACAATAATCACAGCACAACATACCAGAACTAATGGAACACAATGAAAGCTGTCCTAAGATGCAAGTTCATAACTGTGAATGTTCACATCAGAAAAACAGAGTAGGCCCAAATAATCTAATGATGTACATTTAAGGATCCTAGAAAAACAAGAATCCAAATTCAAAGCTAGTACAAGGAAGGAAACTATAAAGATCAGAGCAAGAATAATGAAATTGAGCCAAAAAAAAAAAAAAGAATCAGTGAATTGCAGGGCTGGCTCTTTGAAAGAATAAACAAAATAGACAAACCCTTTGCCAATCTAACAAAAAAAGGCAACAAAAAAACCTTATCAATGCAATTAAATGAAATTAAAAGATATTGCCTAAATCCAGAATATTATCAGTAAGTACTTCCAAAAACCTGTATTCCAATAAATTGAGAATTCAGAAGAAATGAACAGATTCCTAGATACATTCAAATCACCAACACTGAACCAAAGAGATACAAAAACTTTGAATAACCTATAACACGAAATGAAATTCAAACAGTAGTAAAATGCTTACCTAGAAAGGCTCAGGTCCCAATCGATTCACTGCTAAATTGCAGAAGAAATTCAGATAAAATCTAATACCCTTAAACTCTTCAATAAAATTAAAAGGGAAGGAGTACTCCCAAAGTCATTCCTGGAAGCTAGCATTATTCTGATTCCAAAACCAGACAAGCATCCAACCAAAAAGGAAAACCATAGGCCAATCTCTTCAAAGAACATTGATACAAAAATCCTCAATAACATAACAGAATGCAACGGAATCATTAAAAAGAGGATATATCATGATCAAATAGACTTCATCCCATGCAAGGATGCAAGAATGTAAGGATGATTCAACATGTGCAAACCAATAAATGTAATACATCCCATAAACAGAAGCAAGGACAAAATCACATTATCATCTCAATAGATGCAGAAAAAGCATTTGACAAAACCCAACATTCTTTCATGAAAAAAACTCTGGGAAAACAAAAGGTACA
Source organism: Dasyprocta punctata (assembly GCA_004363535.1). NCBI lineage: Eukaryota > Metazoa > Chordata > Mammalia > Rodentia > Dasyproctidae > Dasyprocta > Dasyprocta punctata. The sequence goes on from RJWM01000582.1 coordinate 135,675, forward strand.
GAAAGAACTTCTCTTAACCTAATAAAAGCTATTTAGGACAAACCTACTCCCAACATCATATTACAAGGAAAAGATCTTGAAAGCTTTCTAAAATCAGAAACAAGATAAAGATGTCCACTATCACTACTCTTAGTCAATGAGGCAAGAGAAAAAAATTAAAAGAGGTATGTATAGAAAAAGAAGTCACATTATCATTATCTTCAGATAATACTATCCCCTCCATAGAAGACCCAAAAAGTACCAAACAAAAGACACGTAGAATTAACAACCAAATTCAGCAATGCAGCTGGATATAAAATCAACACAAACATATCGATAGCATCCCTGTACACCAATAATGAACTAGGTATACAATATAATTCAGAAGAGCATCAAAAAAAAGTAAATACTTAGGAATTAACCTAACAAAAGAAGTGAAAGACATCTATAACCAATGACTTCTATATACAGTACTATAGAAAAAGAGAGCAAAGAAAACATCAGAAAATGGAAAGATACCCTTTATTCCTGGACAGGCAGCACCAATATAGCCAAAATGATTACATTTCCAAAACTGATAAAACAGATTTAAAACAACTGCAATCAAAATACCAACAGCACTCCTCATAGAACTAGAGAAAACAATCCTAAAATTCGTATGTAATCAGAAGAGACCCACAATAGTAAAAGCAATACTAAGTAACAAGAGCAAAGCAAGAGGCATCATAACCCTGGATTTCAAGTTATATCACAAAGCTAGAGTGATAAAAAACAGCATGGTACTGGCACAAAAGTAGACATGAGGATCAAAGGAACAGAACAGAGAAAGCAGAAATAACCCCCATCACATTCAGCTATATGATCTTTGACAAAGGAGCCAAAAACATACACTGGAGGAGAGATAACCTCTTTAATAAATGGTGCTGGGAAAAGTGACTATTCACACGTAGAAGATTGAATCTAGTTCACATATCTCACCATGTACTAAACTAAAATCAAACCCAGATCAAAGATCTAAATATTAAAATGAAAACTGGAAGGTAAATCTTCAGTCTGGAAGTTAAAACTCTTGAAGACAGAGGCATAGGCAAAGACTTTCTGAACAGAACCCCAGCTACATAAAAAATATCAAGAATCAACAAAATTGAAAAACTGCATAGCAAAGGAAATCATCAGTAGAGAGAAAAGACAACCTACAGAAAGGGAAAATGTTTTTGCCAGCATTCCTCAGACAGAGGACTAATATCTAGAATATATAAAGAACTGAAAAAAATAGAACCTTCAAAATAAGACCCAAACAAAGAATGAGCAAGTGAAATAGACATTTCTCAGATTAAGAAGCACAAGATGACCAATTAATACATGAATATATGTTCCAACATCTCTGGCCAATAGAGAAATCCAAATTAAAACAACACAGAGACTCCATGTTACTCCAGAAAAAATCTCTATCACCAAGAAACCAAATAATAAAAATGCTGGCAAGGCTGTGGGTGAAAAAAGGAAACCAGTCTACACTGTTATCAGGAATGTAGTACAATCACTGTGGAAAGCAGTATGGAGAGTCCTTAAAAGCTGAAACTATAGATTCCATTCAACCCTGTTACTCCCCTTCTATATCTTCCTAAAAGAGTTAAAAGACATCCTATTACAATGATAATGCATAGCCATGTTTGTATTACAGCAGCACAATTCGTAACATGGCAGCTAAATCTTGGAAGTAGCTATGTGTCCATCAACATATGAATGGATTAAAAAAATTTATGTACAGTGGAGTACTAGTCTACCATAAAAAGGGTATATTTGAGTCATTTGTAGGAAAACCTATGTGCCATGAGACTATCATATTAAGTGAAATCAATACTCAAGATTAAATTTGAATAGTTTCTCTATAAGAAATATAAAATATAAATAAAAAGCAAAATAAAACATCAATAATAGGAAACGGAGATAAATCTTCTACAAAAGGGAAGGTGAACAAGAGATGTAGGAAAGGGAAAGCCAGGGAAGGGGAAGAAGATGAAAAAATAATTAAGATGTGTTATTACATATACCAATGCCCCATGAGAAATGCAATCATTATGTACTGAAAACATGTATTAAAATTAAAAATTAAAAAATTAAAGGCAATAATCTTAAAGTAAACAGCATCTAACCCTTAAATTCAATAAATCAAGCTTTAGAGAAATGCAGGCGTGTTTTTAAAAACTTAAATTCAGACATCATCAATGCCACGACACTGCTCCATTAACTTGACCAAAGATCATAGCAGTAACTGACAGTTGAATATTCTCACTGGTTTTAGAAGATTCTTTCATAAAGCTAAAAGTGAAACTGAACATCAAAACCTATTAGTAAAAGTTTTCACAAAATCATCAATGCCTGAATTTTTCAGTAAGACATTTTCTGTTGCTGATTGAAATCTACTGAGGTAGAAATGTTAGTTCACTCCCAAGTGACTACCTTCAACAAATGACTAATAATTATAATGGGATGCTTGCTACTGACTAATGTATGTATTTAGAAAAAATAAAGCCTTGGGGGAAACCTTATTACCATGAATCCCTAGCACATGCACACACGTTCACTCATCACAAGCTCTAGTCACACTGAGGCAAAGGACACCACCTTAGTTATAAACACACTGGTGATGCTCTCTGGGTTGTCTCCTTCTGGATTGGGAGGTCCCAAGAGCTGCTCTCCTTCCCCCTTCTCAAAGCTGTACAAGAAAGCAGGATTCAAGATATGCTGCAGAACCTATAAAAAAATTAAAAATGAAGAAGGAAAACATGGCCAGACTCTTTCTCTCTTCAGTAAGGCACAAAGGACAATGCTCTGGGCCATAACACACCATCAAGTCAGAGCTCGACCAAGGCAACAACTACTCATCTTGACTTTGTGTCAAAGGGTAACTGCTACAGTGGATTTAAAAGTTTAAGAGAGACCTAATAACAGTTTGGCTTACTCTTCTCAAATTAAACAAGTCATTTTCTGAAAACTAAGAAATTAGCAACACTGATTCACCATAGTACCTGCCATGCATTCCTTAGCAATGTCATTTTCTCAACCACAGTCCATCCACTCTGCTATTTATGCAGCAACAGACATGGGAGAACAGAAATATGACTGAGGTTTCCCAGCAAACCAGCCCAAGAACCTGAAGTCTCCTACTGCAAAACTATGGAGCTCACCTTTGCTTTCAGTTCATCTCCAAAATTAGGGTCATTGAAGTCTACAAAACGAAAAAACAGGGCACGTTTCTGAGCAATGTTATAATTTTTGGGAATCTCTTCCTCCATATACTCCTTTAAGAAAGTCATATTGCAGAGAAAACGACCAGTGAAGGCTCGGAGCAGCTGAAACAGCAACTCTATATCTCCATAATTTCTCCTGAAGGATCAGAACAAAAGAAGAGGTTAACTTAAGGTAAATTCTGTAACTATGCATTATCTCTGACTAGAGTCCACCCTTTACAACAAATCTGACTGTAAGTATTCTATGAGCCACAACCTTGTAGCCTTGTGCAAATTATAAAGACGAAGCCCTCAACTTAGTTTATTGGATAGAATCAACCACGTGGTGGACACAAAACTCCATGTTGCACCCACTTGCAGTAGCTCAGCAGACAAAAGGCCAATAGCTTGGGTTCTTTCCAGTTGGTGGCGGCCATGTTCTCTTTGCGGTGTCTTTCTTGAAAGGTCTCACTGACCCACACACGTCTCAGTTGGCTCACCAGAGAATGCTGATTAGCCAGCCAGGAGTCATCGTTCTTAACTATGATGCTTATAATCTGCCACAGAAGAGATAATCAGAACTGCTGCTCAATCCCACAGTGGAGACATCAGGAACTAAGGAAAAGACACTACCTTGATGGCCTGGAACTGGAGGTCCAGTCGCATGGTGCTGGTGCTGGGTGAGCCAGGACGCACAGCAGTTTGTGGGCCACCGGGCAGCAGCAAGGTAATGAACCTATTGGGGTTGGCTGCTAGCACGTCCCGCAAGGGCCTGGCATCTCTGTGTTTTAGAAAACTCTGAAAGCAAACAGGAAACCTATTTTGGGCTAATCAAACTCAAAAAGTGAAAGAATATGAATTCTAAGATTCTTCTGTAATTTCTATAGGCAGAATAAAGGGGGAAAAAAATCCTATGAGGTGATTCTGGGGCCTAAGCTTTTCAAACATACAACCAAACAATGATGATTCCAATATTTAAACATCTCTGAGAAGTAAGGCGGGACACTGAGAAGTGAAGTAAGATTAAACACTGTGGAGCACACTGGCTGACACACAGCTGCTCTAGCACCTACCATGAACATTCGGCTCCACTGAGGATCATTGAGCGTTGCTTCCATCATGAACAGTTCCACTGTCTGTGAGGGGTGCCGAGTCAGGAACTTGATCAGAGGCTCTCTGAAGGGACTACCTGCCTAGAAAACAAAGGAAAAACTACATCCTACACCACCCCTTCTCAGGGTTTGTTCAACTACCACACAGTAAGAAGCACTCTCCACTCTGAAAAACTCTCCAAAAAAACACAAGCATTAATTTCTGCATCATTATGCTGTTAAACTACCCCATTTACAACATAACTAAGTAAAACTATCACAAATAACAAGAATGTGAATTAACCTTCAGTGTGATTCATACCTCAATCAACATGGCTCGCTCAGTTTTCATTACAACCTCTAACAAAGGCTTGACCAAAGTTTGAGGTGCAGCTGGGATCAGATGAAAAAGGTTTATGATTGCCGAACAAATCTTCATTTCCTAATAAAGAAAATCAGAAATCATAAATAGCCCAATAAGTTCTGCAAGCACAAGAGAGAAACACCACCACAGACCCTATTACAGTCTAGCTATATTTACAAGGCTGGCCACCAAAGCAAAGAGTTAACATGGAAAAGCCACAACTTACCAGTCTTGGAGAAAAACTGTGTTGTGCTGTGAAGAAACTAACTGCCCCTGGCCTTTAGCTCATCTGTCACTGCAAAGAGGAAGGGGTATGTATGCATGCTGTGACTGTGCATGTCTGCTGTGTATGCTGTATGTTTTCAGGCACACTGATAAGTGTTGGAAATGATCTTACGGGTCACCTATGCTAGTCTCCCTTACTGAGAAAGGGATTATTGATCATACCTGTGGCCATGAGAGAATTAGGACTGCCCCACTTGGCCATGGCATCACCAGGACTTCTTAACATACTAAATCTGACTAAGCAGACTTTTTTTGCTTTCAAAAACTATCTAAAAACAAGTCCTCAAAAAATACTTAAGTATTTTACCCTGGAAACTAATATCAATGTAAACAAACGACTGGTAATAGTGCCAAGTATTTGCCAATCAGGCCAAAAAATAGAGCTAACAAGTTGCTCCACTGAATCACATCAAAAGTGTGCGAAATGTCAAGTTCTACACTTTTTAGTGCACTGACAGTTCAAGGGTGGGCTCCTGAAGGTTACTACAACCTCACATTCTCGGAGGGCAGAATTGTGCTTGTGCTATTCAAAGGACCTCTCTGTGGCCAGCCTGCATCTTATGCAAGAGGTGTTGTGTATATGACTCTCAACCAAGTAAAATGGGGATGACAAACACTGGTCAGGAGGGACCATGATACCAGCAGCATTTGAGATACTTTTCAAACTTCCTCTTTAAACCAAAAAGCAGACAAGCAGGAAGTAAGAAAAATCAACTAAGTAGCACCCCACCCCACCCCACCTCTACAGCTCTCTTCTACAAATTTTCAGGCCTCCAGATAGCATAAGTTCTATCATGAATTCATTACACTCAAAAGCTTTTATGTCAGTTCTCGTAGCAACATCACAAAAATCACTTCTTTTGGTCTTTACACCAGCACTGGAAGACAGAAATGATAGGTGTTATTATCCCCATTTTACAGAAGAGAGAAAGCTCAGAGTATGACTATCTAAAGCTATAGTGTTAGAACTACATCAGTGTGCTCACGCATGCACGCGTGTGTCTGTGTATAAGAAGAGGAAGAGGAGTGGTAGGCAGCAGGACAAAGAGGCTCTAAATTCAAGACAGTCAGTAAGCCAGCAGTGTTCAAGAGAATATAATCACTCTCAAGCACTTTCTAGCAGATATAATATACACTTTGTGGCATTTCTTCTTAGGAGGGTGCTAGATATATGAGTTCTTATGAATGTTCTGGTAGCAAAACTCCATTTAACATTGAGTAACATTGAAATATTGCAATTCTAACATGTGGAAAACAAAAGAACTTAGAATCTTGCTTAAAATGTCCTAATATAGAACATGCGTGGCATCCGGACAGTTCACAGCAATGATACTAATACAACTCTGCCACAGACAGACAGTACAAGTCACTGCACTCAAAGGCACAAGGCACTTTGTCCACTACAGAGTCACAACACAGCTAACGAGTCACAGCAAAACCAAATGCGACAACAACCCCCTCCTGCAACTCCACTGAAATTCTCACCTCTACCCCTTCCATGGCAGGCTGAACCAAAACAAAAATTACAGCATGAAAAAAGGCAACAAAAAGGTAAAAGGAAAAGAAAAGAAAAAAAAAAAGATAAAGTGTTCTTCACATTGCAAGTCATAAACTGACTTTTAATAGGTTGTTCTCACCTCAAACTGACAGAATGGAGACAAGGAACATCTCCCGCACTCTGAAATGCTTTCCTGAGGATGGGGAGGAAAATCATCTTTTTCTATTTATGTCATTTACATAAAAACTTCCCATATACTCAAACACAGTAAGGGTTACTGGGGTTAACAAGACAGTAAAGACACAATTATCAGAAAGCACACAATAATTAACAAATGCTCAGCAGCAAAAAGCACACCTTCCACCCTCAGATGTCAACATGGCCCTGGGATAATATCTAACAGAGTATTTCTTTCCTAAGTCAAATGTTAAAAGCAATGTTTCAAGATTCTTGTGTAAGAGGAGAAATGGTAAGACTTTCTTGTATGCAAACACATTTTTAAAAGACTTACTTTTCAGAGTGAATAATTCAAGGTTTTATGTAAAGTGCTAAGACGTTACAAGCGGGAGGTGGAGGGGAATGACAGACCTTTCCCAACTAGAGTCAGAAAAGAACCAGGCAGTGCAGCCCCACGAATCAGACATGTCTAAGCCCTACTCCCCTGACCGTGATACCACCCACCAGAGAGCTGAATTACCTTATGTAGCGAAGGAATCTTCATAAAACTAGCTGCATGTGTTCCTGTGCATGTGCGTGTACAGTACTGTACTAATAGGGAGTCATGTGTTGTCTGCTATAATATCAAAAGGGGAAACGAATCTAAATATGGTGATCTTCAGGGGTACTCCAAATTATACCGGAGAGTCTGTCTATCTATCTGTCTGTCTATCTATCTACCTATTTCTGCTAACTACTTAACATTTTCAAGTATGGTATCTAACTAAGCAAAGTTATTTGGGTAGAATTCTACCAAACAAGAATAAACTACTTTCTAAGAATCATTCCGTACAACATCCCTTAAAAAATGATCAGAGCTTAAGAGCAGAGCACAGACCTGTCCCTGGGCTTAGGTGATAAAACCACAGTCATGTCCTTTGAATCCTATTTCAACAGATTCAGACACATGGCTCACATCCTAGAACCCCGCATATAGTGCTGTTTAGGTTGTACATTCACAGGATGATGCAAATGTCTTAGTAGGTGCTCAAGAACTTTCCAGCAACCATGCCCTGATACATGGAACTGCACCCTCCCCCTAAATAATGTACTACAAAAGTTTATGGAACTTTGTTGGTTCAATGGAAGTCACTCATCTACCCACTAGGTTTTCTGTTGTTATTGTTATTTAGTACTCACTATGTGTTTCTGGGAACTGTTAGTTTATTATAAAAATGAATGTAAAATTTAAAGCAAAATTACTTCCATGAGATAAGAGAGGGGAACAAAAGCACAGAGGCACCTGAACTTATTCATAAGAGCACAGGCTTTATCAATACACTCTGCTCTCTTCCATGAAGATTTTCAGTTTTGTTTTGCATATATAAATGACCAACTTCTCCATGAAGATTTTTTTTGCATATGTAAATAAACCATTCACAAGTTTGTCATAGTAAAAAATTTCTTTCAAAAGTTTAAAATCCTGGTTTAGTTCTGCTTAGTTGGCTGTTTAGAAGCAGCAGGAAAGATGCAAAAACAAACTACACTGATACAGAATGGTCAAAACAAAGTATAATAAAGCCAAAAAAAAAATCCAAATTGAGATGAAACAGCATCCAACAAACAGGCACAAGAAAGGACAAAATGTCGTATTATTTATGCCTCAAAAGAACTGTTAGGAATTCCCTAGTGGGGACACTACTGTAAAATGTCACCAGATACCAGAGAAAGTATAGAAGATACCATTCCACTGATAGGGCATCATGAACTTAAAAAAATACATTTTTAAATTAGCACATACAATAAATTAAGAGTCAAGACAGCAGAAAGCATGCATTTTTTAAGAGACTAAGTCAGATACTTTAAAAAGATTTAACAAATGGTTTTTTTTCAAAACCATACAAATTTGCTTTAAGTGCTAGTCTTAATTTTTGGCAAACAATTTGGGTGAGGAATTTTAGGCCTAGAAAGTATGCATGCCGATATTTATGTGATGCTTTCTTACATTCTCCTTAGTGCTTTTAAGTCCTAAAAAATCTCCAGGCAGTTTTATCGGACAATAGTGATTAAACACAAACCTTTAACAACCAAATGATAGACAGCAATGGAAACAACAGGTGAGAAATGCACCACCATGTAGACAGCAGCTACCAAGAACAGTCTAGAAAACATACTATTTAAAGCAAAACTAATAAAATTGAAATACTAACATTTCAAGCTTCCCAGAATTCTCAATAAAGACATATTAAAGTAAACAGAGGGAGATTTTAAACACAAAAAAGAATGTTCAGCCATTAAGAGAAATAAAAGGAAATGTAATTCTAATTAAATGTGTTTAACAGTTTACATGGACTATAATCACATAAAACCATTTCTAACTGGCAATTTATTAAGGCATTGCTCTGGCATTAACACATCAGCAAGTACACCACAGGGGCAGCCGTCCCAGAAACAAGTGAGTCACTCACGTTTCCGTCGCTCCTCTGGCCCCCTTTATGGGTGATGACCACCACTTCCATCCACTTGCGTAGATGTTGCTGTTGAAAAAAAAATACTTAGACACAAATTCTTCATGATAGGAGCATTTCACTTTTAAATACCGCCCATTGGTGAAAACTTGCCATCATTAATTTCCCTTGTTTTAATGTATTTAATGTCAGAACTGCAGTTCTCACATTATTTAAACAGCCTGATTGTTAAGCTAGCCTTGTGGATAGTAAACAGGCTGGATTTATTGATACAATAAAAAGAGTTCAGAAACCTAGTCATTACAATGCCAGGCCCTGTCACTTTCCTTCATGTTGGTTACTTTTACAACTGTTCAGTGAGTACTCTTAAGTGTCAGGTACCTGAGTGGAGATGTAGCAGAAGATTGAGATGGAAGATTTCATTCCTGTCCTAGGGGCCAAGCAGGGAAATAGGTAAAACACCAAGTGCATGCTGTACACATGTGCAGTTATGATAAGCTTTACAAAAAGAGTAGGAAGCAGCTTCAGGTAAGGGATAGGGTTAAGGCGGTCCACATGGAGGCTATGATGTCTAAGCAGGGACTGGAAAGAAGGAGGCAGATGGACCCAAGTGGGAGAAGTACACATCAGGTAAAGAAGAGAGAAAAGGGTCCTAAAGTCAAAGGAGAAAGGCGGCCACTGGAGTGGAGAAACAGTAGCACAAGGGGCCCAGGAGAAATGGATAGTGATATATAGGTATAGATCCCTCTAGGTCAGACACTGTACAAACTGATGCAGTCAAGCAGCAGCTGTCTCCTGTAGAGAATGAATGCAATCTTTATGTATGTAGTGAAGCTCTGCATTTTGAGCAAGCATTGGGAAGACAGCCCTACCAATAGCTAAACTGGGTTTGTGGTAACAATGCTCCAACCTAGGCCTAGCACATCCAAGTGGACAAGCACTCAGAGTCTAACACCCAATCCCTAACAAGGGCATTCAAATAATGAAGGACTGTTTCTCACTCTGCATTGTCCAGACTAATTCTTTAGGGCACTTGTGGGAGACCACCAAGCTGCATCCTCCAGAGAGATGAAGCCCCTTGCCTCCATCTTTCCCTGACCTTTTTTTCAACTCTATTCACTGAGATATGCAGAGCTGGCTATATTGAACCAGATGTTCCCTCAGATGGCTAAAAGAAATGTAATTGAGTCTGGCTGAGATGCCAGTATGTCTCACTGCACCAGACGGGTAAGAACTACCCCCACTGCTAATGGCTGGAATGAGGACTCGAGCAAGAGTCTGAGATTCCAGGGCTAAGACAGGAGATAACATCTCGGCTAAGGCCATGGGGCTCAAAAAGAATTATACCTTAATGATAGTAAATGTGCCAGTCTTGCATACATCAGGCTATCCACTGCATTGCTAACTGGAGGGCCTCTGTGCCTGGTACAAAATTGCTGTGTTTCTCCTTACAGCCAATGCCTATAAAGTTTCTCTTCCCTAACACTGTGCTGTGACCCCCACCCACCTCCCTGATTGATACCAATAAAAGCCGTGAGTGTTTGGATTTGTGGCATTTTGTTCCACAGAGACCACTGAGTCATCCCAGAGCTCGTCATCTGCAGAACTTTCTCTCTTTGTCTTTATTTCGCATCTGTGTGCCTTACTGCTGGGAGACCTGAACCCTCCTGCAGAGGTTTCGGTAGGCACTAAAGTCCTCTGGAAAGTTAGCAAGATGCTTTAAAAAGAATTCCATGATGAAACAGGCTTGGAGAAAATGATTTAAACACTCCCAAACACTCTTCTCTAAGACAGACCTTTCCTGAGCCTTCAGTATCCTTCAAGACCTTGTCAAACTTCAAAAGTTGTTTCCCAAACTCATGCAGCCAAAGAACAGATTTTCATGAAACACCAACATATTGCAGGGTGATCGTTCAACACTTAGAAATATATTAAATAAAGCCAATTTCTCCAAAATACTAGAATAACAACATTTTACTGATAAATTTTCTCAAGGATGTTAGTCACCAGATCATAAATTCATAAAACTTACACCTTACTGGAACAAATACTTATACAAAGCTAAAAATGAATACGCCAGTTGTGTAACCATTCTTTCTGCTTTTGGATTTCTCAGAGGAAAAAAATGACACTAACTGATATATAAGATCATTTTTAATTTTTAGTTCAATGAGGAAATACCCAAATAACTAAACATGGAAGATGCTACAAGATTCAATGTCAAGCAGTTCAAATTTTTTAAAGAAAGGAACTGGATATGGTACGTAAAAGAAAGAAGCAGGGTCATTATCTTATACCATGTACAAAAATTAATTAAAAATGCATCGAAGCCTTAAAAGTAAAAGATAAAACTATGAAACTCTTAAAGAGGGGAAAGTTTTCAAGACTGTTTTCATGAATGCCCATGCTACAAAGATATTTCCCTCCCTTTCAAAATAATGCTACTAACCTCAAAAGCACTATCAGTGACTGAGTTTGCTTCTAAAGAACATGGCTAACCAAGGGCTACTGTGTCTAGCATGGCACAGCAGACACAAGGTAATTCAAGACTTGTGTCACTAAACACCGAAACAGCAAGGTGTGATAGCACATGCCTGTAATCCCAGCACTTGGGTACCTGAGGCAGGAGAATTGCCATGAGCCTGAGGTCAGTTTGGACTACATAGCAAGACCCTGTCTCAAAAAAAACACAGAAACAATTTAAGTCCAACTATGTCTAGCTGGGGTGGGTGCTGAATGAAAATGTCTAGATAAAAAGCAACTACAATCATTCTTTCTGTATACCAATCCTATACCCTCTTGGACAATTGAGAAAGCCAATGAAGCGAGGACAAAATCCCCTGAACAAGCTGATGTGCTTTATTATACAGAAAGAGATCCGTGGCCTCAGAACCTATAAACTATGAAGCAGTTCTCTTAAGGCAGCACTAAAATAAGCCTAGATACCAATGCTCCCCAAATAAAAGTGCAGCTCAGAGATCTGAAAAGTGTGATTAGGGGTCAAAAGAAAAGGTGCTTCAGGGAGGCATGCAAAGGCAGCCAAGTAATGACAGCTGATATGCACATGAGAACAAATGCCCAAATCTCATCTATGAAAGCACCAAGTTGAAGCTGGGTGTGGTGGCACATGTCTGTAATCTCAGCACTCAAGAGGCTCAGGCAGAAGGATCACTGTGAGTTCAAGACTAGCCTGGCTACATAATGAGTTCAAAACCTGCCTAAATTACAGAGTGAGACCCTGTCTCAAAAGAAAAAATTAATAAATAAATAAAAATTTAAATTTAAATTAAAAAAAAAAAGCAAGCACTGAAGCTGGAACATAGGATGCAAGGAAAGTGTATATCTGATGTGTTCTGGTTAGGCAGCAATACACCTTCATTTATTTCAACCACTCCCTTGACTATCTACAAGCATGGACATTAAGTATGTTATATTTTGAGGTTTAAGAGAAGTACTTTCCAACTCAGAAAATTCATTCATGTAATACTTTGCTTTCCTATCATAATCTATTATTAAGGTGCCACTTAAAACAATTTTGGTGATATGGTCATCATTCATTATGCAGGTGTCTGTAGATATGAAAAACATGTTATATACATGGGGGAAAACCTGTGTGGTTTTCATATATGAGGTATATATATGCCACATATATGTATGATTACATAATATTACTCTACCTACCTTCTCCTACTTACAGTAGCAAAAGTGTATCAAAAATGAAAAAATATCTCCACTATCACAAAGGGTCTAAACAGTCAAAGGTCAATAAGAAGTACAAGCAAGAAAACATGCACATTTGTTGTGATGTATGATTGTCAAACGATTTATCAAACTATTTACCAGAAACAAAACAGAATGAAAAAGCAAGCTAACAAAATTCTCCATCTGCTTACATTTCAATTTTAAACACCATTAAACAGGTTTATCTGCATAATTATTTTTCTGATAATTCTAACTCAAAAAGATTTCTGACATTCCTA
>RJWM01000582.1:148828-164221 GCA_004363535.1 Dasyprocta punctata
TTTAATCCCAGCACTCGGGAGGCTGAGGTAGGCGGAGCGTTGTGAGTTCGAGGCCGGCTTGGGCTACAACGCGAGTGCAAGGCCGGCCTGAGCTACATAGTGCGACCCTGCCTCAAAAAACCAGGGCCGGGAGTTTGGCTCAGTGGCTTAAGCGCCTGCCCTGGCAGGCGCGAGGCTGTGAGTTCAATCCCCGGTGCCGCCAAAAAAAAAAAAAAAAAAAAAAAAAAAGATTAAAATGCACGTAAGAATTCTCATCCAGAGTTCCATCTGAAGAAATCTTGGCTATAAATAAAACAAAAAACTGTACAAGTTTTAACCTGCAATGCCGAAAGACTGGAGATAATCTAAGTGTTCACTTGTAGGAGAACGGTTGAGTAAGTTATGTCAAATTCAATTAATGAAATACTGTGTGCCCAAATAACACAAAAAGCATATTGTATAATCATTTTAAAGGATGAGGTGTTAACAGAAAAAGCAAGAAGTATTAACTATATCGTGGGAAAAATAGAAGAATACCCACAAGTCCTGGAATATTGTAAAACACCTCTAGAAGGACACACAGGACACTGCTAACACTGGTTGCCTTCAGAGGAGGTACTGGGCAGGAAGAAGACAGGGATGAGAAGGAGACATTTTGAGTTTTTGCATTTTAAGCCATGTGAATATGTTACTTATTTTAAAAACAATGTAGAGGAAGGAGACTAAGATGGTGGAGCAGTTAAGCAGCAGAGACAACAGCTTCTCTGAGAGTCACCATTCAGACACTGGAACATAGTATCATGAGAAAGACAAGGAGAAGGGAAATGGGTCCACTGGACCCAGGAAGAATCTGAAGAGTGAATTGAAGCCCACGCAGAGTGAAGAGAGAAACTCCAATGAAGGAGGAGGTAGCCTGTTGGCGCCTTCTCTGAGATGGGACTCACTACACGAGAGGAGCAGTTCACATCTGCAGACTCAGAGTGACAGCTGGTGACCTTGGAGGCTTCTAGAGAGAGAAGCAGTAGTGGAGGGGAGCAGCGACATGAGAGACTGCACTGGCTGGTGGTGAATACAGAAGACTTAGTCCTCCTTTGGGAGAGAGCAAAGAGCTGGGAGCTATCTTGGAGATGGGCCGGATAAGCCCAGAATCCATAACTGCTGTCCATCTAGGAGCTCCCAGTTGGGACTTAAGACCCACAGAAATTGCGTCAAGCTCGATGAGTCTGGTATCAGGGCAGGCCTGCTGAGATTATCCACTAACCCACCATAAAGCTACACCTGGCTTGCTGGGAGAGATCTGCACAGATTAGAACTCTCTCCACACGTTGTCTACTGGTGAAACCAGAGAGAAGCCTGGAACAGACTTTTTCTTTCTTTCTTTCTTTTTTTTCCCTGTTCTCTTTCATTGTTTGATCTTGTTTTTGTATGAGTGTGAACATAGTTCCTAGCCTCTTTGTGGTTGTAGTTCTGTTCTGTTCTTCCTTTTATCTCTTCCATCTCTCTTTTCCTTCAGTCTTCTGCACCAGTTTCCCAAAGTTGGCGTGATCCCACTTTGTCCTTCAACCTCGCTTCTAACCTCTTCCTCTTATTCCATTTCTCTATTTTCTCCTTAATTCATTCTAAATTCTAACCCGAGGGCAAAACTGACTCCTATACTGCATATAATTTTCCGGTTTTAGATTTTGTTATATAACACAAATCTAGTTTATATGGTTAAAAGTGGAAAATTAAAGGTTAGCTCAGTTTGTCATTTGCTAGGATGTGTTTGATGCTACTGGTACCACTATAGCCAAAATTGACATAATTATTCTAAACAGCTGTTCATCCTGATATTCTGTGACTGAGATTGACTAAGGGTCACAGAAAACACTGTGGCACAGTGCCAAAAAACCAGGGACTAGGCCAAACAAGCAACTTCTCATCTTCAACAAACTGAAGATGTAAGATCTTCCAACAGACTCAAACCCAAAAACACAGCCACACTTGGAAGATACCTCAGAGAAGTAGCCATCATCTAGGGATCCTAAATACTAGCAATAAGGCAATCCACCATAGGCAATTTACAAGCATCACCCCAGGAATTAAACTAAAAAAAAAGAAAGAAAAACTGAAAAGACACTTAAACAGAATGCAACCCCAGACTTTGAGTTCACCAAAGGCAAATCCAGGAGGCAATGAATGAGATGGCACAATCCGAAAGCCTCCTACTTGGCCTCCATGAAGTGGTAACAACAAAGCAACTGAATGAGGGTCTGGAAAACAATGAAACCAGAAATAATCTCTCAGATACAGACTATGCTTAGTGATGTTAAAGCAGATAGACATAAAAAAATAGATGAGTTTAAGAAAACTATGGAAGCTCAGTATATGAAAGAAATGGAATCCATAAAGCAGATTCAAGCAGATATCCAGGAGAATAAAAATTCCATTGAAAGTATTCAAAGAAGATTAGGTCAATGTGAGGACAGGATCTCAGATTTTGAAGATAGGCTTGCAGTCAGTGACCAAAAGAAGAAAGATTTCTCAACAATAGCAAGGGACCATGAGAAATCGATCCAGCAGCTACTAGATGAAACAAAAAAGAGTAACTTAAGATTAACTGGAGTCAATAAAAAAAAGCAGAAGACACCGCAAATGACATTAAAAAAATGTTCACACACTTCATGGCAGAAAACTTCCCTAGTAGAGAAAAAGAATTTGACATACAGATAAACAAGGCATATAGAAATTCAGTAAGCCATGATCAAAAAAAACCTACATCCAGGCATATCATAGTCAAGTTTCCAGAAATTCAACACCAGAATAGAATCTTAAAAGCTGTTAGAGAAAAGAAACAAATCACCTATAAAGGAAAGCCCATCAGAATCATAGCTGACTTCTCAGCACAAACTCTCAAGTCAAGGAAAGCTTGGAGTGAAGTAATGCAAGCTCTAAAGGAAAACAACTTTCAACCCAGATTGATATACATACACCACAAAACTATCTTTCAAAACTGATGGAGAAATAAGATATTTTCATGACAAAGAACATCTGAGGAAATTTATAACCACCAAACCAGTACTCCAAAATGTTCTGAAGGACATTCTGAAAGAGATAAGGGCTACAGCTTCATGAACCCCAAGAGAAGGAATCCACTGGCAAGGCAAACAATTAGAAAAAAAAAAGAAGAGGGGAGGGGACCAACAACAGGAAAATAGCATGACAAGGACAAGTCAATACATATCAATTATAACCATCAGTATTAATGGTCTCAATTCACCAATTAAACGACAGACTGGCAGAATGGATCAAGAAGCAATATCCAACACTGTGCTGCATTCAAGGAACATTTAATTCAAAAAGAAAGTCACAGACTGAAAATCAAAGAACGGGAGACATTATTTCATGCAACAGGAACCCAGAAAAAAGCAGGGGTAGCTATTCTATCTGCAGACAAAGCAAATTTCAAGCCAAGACTAAGAGAGATACGAAAAGTCACTACATCCTCATAAAGCAAAATATCCAAGAGGAAGAGGTAACAATCATAAATATATATGCAACAAATACCAGTTTACCCAACTATATAAAACAAATACTAACAGACGTAAGAAATCAAATAAGCCCTAAAACAATTGTATTGGGAGATCTCAATACCCCACTGTCACAAAAAGACAGATCAACTAGACAAAAAATTAATAATGAAATATTAGAACTGAATCAAACTTTTGAACAAATGGACTTAGTAGATGTCTATAAAGTTCCACTCCACGACAGCAGAGTACACATTCTTCTCAGCTGCACACAGGACATTCTCCAAAACAGACCACAAACTGGCCTACTGAACACACTCAAGTAAATGGAAAGGAACTGAAATTATCCCATGCATACTATCAGACCACAGTGCAATGAAATTGGAAATCCATGGCAAAAGAAACCACAAGCACTTCATAAACACATGGAAATTAAATATCACCCTGCTGAATAATCTATGAGTCACAAGTGAAATTAAAGAAGAAATTAGACAATTTTTACAGTTGAATGATAACAATACAACATACTAGAACTTATGGGACACAATGAAAGCAGTCTTAGCCAGGCGTGGTGGTGCACTCCTGTAATCCCAGCACTTGGGAAGACTGAGGCAGGAGAACTGTTTGCAAATTTAAGACCAGCCTGAGCCACAAAGTGAGCCCAAGGCCAGCCTGAACTGCATAACGAGACCCCGTCTCAAAAAGACCAAAAACAACAACGACGACGACAAAAAAAAAACCCACCAAAAACAAAAAAAGAAAGAAAGAAAGAAGTCTTGAGGAAAATTTGTAACAGTAAATACCTGTATCAGGAAAAGAGAACAAGCACATACAAACAACTTAATGGTGAACCTTAAAATTCTAGAAAAATAAGAGCAGACTAAGCCATTAATGCATTGGAAACTAAAAAAAATACAAAGAATCAATGAATCAAAGTCAGTTCTTTGAAAGATTAAATAAAATTGACAAAACCTTAGCCAACCTTATCAAAAAAGGAATGAAAAGGGTGAAATCCCAACAGACCCTGCAGAAATTCAGAAGATCATCTACACTTACTTTGAAAACTTGCATTCTAATAAGATGGAAAATACAGAAGAAATGGACAGATTCCTAGATACATATGAAATACCAAAACTGAATCAAGAAGATATAAAAATCTTTAATTAATATCAATCAATGAAATCAAAGATGTAATTAAAAACCTATCAACAAACAAAAGCCCAGGCCCTGATGGATTCAATGTTGAATTCTACAAGAAATTTACAGAAGACCTAACACCACTACTTCTCAAACTCTTTAATGAAACTGAAAGGAAAGCAATACTCCCAAATTCATTTCTGGAAGCAAGCAATACCCTGACACCAAAACCAGAGAAGGACCCAACTAAGGAAAGACAATTACAGGCCAATTTCCCTAATGAATGTAGATGTAAAAGTCCTCAAGAAGATACTGGCAAACAGAATGCAGGAAATCATCAAGAAGATTATACACCATAATCAAGTGGGACTCATCCCAGGAATGCAGGGATGGTACAGCATATGTAAATCAATAAATGTAATACACCATAGTAACAGAATCAAGGGCAAAAATCATACGATCATCTCAATAAATGCAAAAAAGCTTTTGAAAAGTCCAGTTTCCGTTCATGATAAAAACCCTACAGAAAATTGGAATAGATAGTCATTATTTCAATCTGATAAAAGCCATCTACAACAAACCAACAGCTAACATCATTTTAAAGGAATAAAAACTGAAAACTATCTCTCTAAAATCAGGAACAAGACAAGGATACCTACTGCTGGTGGGAGTGTAGACTGGTGCAACCACTATAGAAATCAGTGTGAAGATTCCTCAAAAAACTAGGTCTAGCAGTCCCATTCAACCTTGCTAATTCCCCTCTGGATATCTTCCCAAAAGAATTAAACACATCATACTACAGTGATATATGTGCACCCACATTTATAGCAGCACAATTTGTAATAGTTAGATCCTGGTAACAACCTAAATGCCCATCAACTGAGGAATGGATAAAAAAGATGTGATATTTTATACAATGGAGTACTACTCAGCCATAAAGGAAAAACTGAAGACTTTTATAGGTAAATGGATACAACTTGAGACCATATTCATAAATGAAATAAGACACACATGCATAAGCATCATATTGTCACACTAGTGTGAAAAGCTGAAACAACATATGCGTATGTATATGTATATATACACACGTTAAGACAGTTACACTACTGAGTTCACTGAAGAGAAAGATTTGTGCTAATATTGTTCAGACAATTGAATGCAGATGTCTTGTGCTCTGGATGAATGATTTGGAGATGACAATGTTCAATGTATGTACCACTATTGCTCCCTGACTGACGTGTTTTGAAATTTCATTTTTTTTTTCTCTCTTTGAAATAAAATGGATTTGAAAAAATAATTTTTTTTTGAATAATGTAAAACTGTGTATGCTGGCACATGTCTATAATCCCAGAACTCTGGGAGGCTGAAGCAGGAGGATTCAAAGTTTGAGCTTAGCCTGCAACCCAGCAAGTCCTAGTCTCAAAATAAAAAACACTGAGGGGTAGGCACTGGGGAGTCTCAGTGTAAAGATCCTGGGTTCAAGCCCCAGTACTATAAGAAAGAAAGAGAGGAAAAAAGTAATTTTCTCAATTTTTTTTTTTGACACAGGGTCTCACTCTGTAGTTCAGGATGGGCTTGAACTTACTACATAACTCAGGCTGGTCTCAAACTCTGCAGTAGTCCTGCCTCAGCCTCTCAAGTGCTAGGATTAGAGGCATATGCCATCACAGCTGGCATCTCAAATTTATTATAAAATCTGCTTAATTCCATTTGGCTTACCATCATCTGATCACAAAACTTGTCATTAAAGGAATTTGGGAAAAGTCTTGTAACAGAAGTCAGACGATTTACAACATTCAATGTCAAGCTTCGGTAATCTCCCAGCATCATCAGTAAAGGTCTCATATGTGTATGAATTTGGTCTACTTCAATAGTAGCACCTTCTAAAAACTATTAAAAAAAAAAGAGAAGTTAAAAAAAATATAGTCAACAAAGAACACTTTACACTTTACTCAAAGTCAACCAGTATTTACTCATAGCAGTCAGTATTTTCCCTAACTAGCTGCCTTATAGAAACTAACCATGAAATGAGGGCTTACTTTTACTGTTTAACATTTTAAAAGATACACTATGATTACAAAGCAAACAAACTTATTACAATCTAGTATATGACACCCCGACAAACTGACTTCTAGGTGTCTCTTTCACACAGGCACACCCACCTTTCTCATACAGGCTTCTCCAGCCTCCTGGAGCTCACTATTGGTGGAATTAAGGGCTTTGAAGAGTGCAGCAATGATTTTCTCCCTGGACTGAGGAAGGTAATTGCAGGCAGCAAGTGCATCTTTAGGGAGAAAATTAATACAATTTCATTATTAACCTGAAAAATACCTGAACAATTTTCTTCTTTAAAAGATACTACCAATATGAACCACTAATCTGCTCTCCCACTAAAAAAGAACGCATTGTCCGCCAGCCACATGCTCAGTATGGTCTAGGAATGAGGTCAATGTTTTGCCTGAAAGGCAATGATAAATCTCCAGACACCCTTGCCTCTAAGACATCCTCACATGATTAGCACATGACTGGCCTGGGAAGTCACATCTGAATTACAATGATGTGGCCTCAGAGAACTTCCAGTTATAGTTGATATAGGGATCAGACACACAAGGCTCTCTACTACGTAGTTTCTCCACTACACAAGTGTCCAACTCTGTTGGTTAAAGGCTTTAAGTCTTTAAAAATGCAAATATTCTTAAGAAAGGGGACATGCCTCAATCAAATGTTAGTTAAGAGATGACAATCTAGCAAGATTTATATTTGCTAACAGAAATGAGGTCACAGGAGAGGCATCCAAAGACACAGAACTAAGGAGCTAATGAACAGTCCCCTGAACACCCCTCTCCCTTTGGACTGTTCTGTTCTTGAACACACTGCCCTCATCCCCATGTCTGGGTATCATAGTCCACTGTTTCACTCTTCTACCTAATTCAAGGGGGATCTGGTAACATTTTAATAAATACAAAAAAACAATCCCCTGGGTGTGATGTGTGCTTGTAATTCAAACACTAGGGTAACTGAGGCAAGACGACTGCTGCAAGTTCGAGGCCAGCCTGTGCTACCTAGTGAGTTCAAGGTCAGCCAGAACTACACACCAAGATTCTGTCTCAAAAACCAACCAAACAAAAAACCAAGAACAAAGAATCAACTTCAAAATACCCATACAGGTATTTATTCACTAAAAAAATAAAATAAAGAAAACGACTGCATCAACATAAAAGGGTCATTTAGTATTGATTTAGTATATTTCCCTAAACTGCACAATTTTTCTGCTAACCAATGAACATGAAGTTGCCAGTGAAGAGACTATAGGATTCTCAAATGTTTCTCAGTTGTAAAGAAGTCTGTGTAGAGTACCAATTACATATTTGGATTCTGATGAAAATTATACTACATGGACCATATGATAATTCTTTAAAGTCAGAACATTCGACACTTAAGAGAATTACAAAGTGTTTTTTTACGAAGTAAAATACATGGTTTAGAGTACAAAATTATCTAAATCTTAGTGTATTCAATCTTACAACACCTCATGAAACAATCTGATAAGCAACTTTTGGTTTTGCCTTTTGAAATGAGGTTTTGCTATGAAGCCCAGGCTGCCCTTGAACTCATGACCCTTCTACCACAATCTCCCAAATACTAGAATTATAGGCATGTACCAACATGCCTGGCTACAAACTTAAGTTTTTGATCCTGTATTTAAAACATGATAAAAATCCAGAAAAAACAAACAATAACAATAAAGGTCACTGTCTCCTTTCCCTTTAATACTCTGTAACTTACTTAGCGCTGCGATCCGTAAAGGCACAAGTGATGGAAGGCTTTTATAACATGGTAATTTGGTTAAAGCTGAATCCTCAGCCTCACACAAATTCAACAGCTAGAAAAGATAAAACAAGGTGAGCCCACTCCTCCTAGAAAGACACATCAACTTTACAAGTAACAGAACACAACAATCTGCCATACACATGGCAATATGATTAACAATGGACAACGAACATAACTTTTAAAAGTATCAAAATATGACTAAACTGACTTTTAATGCAAAATTTCTTAACCTCCTTTGTCAGCATATTCTTAGATACACTCTTACTCACTCCAATATACCATGCTTTTTCTCAAAAGAGAATATCCTTTTATCTAACTGCAAATTTTATGATGGCAGGTCTGTTACCCATTGCTCACAGCTGCTTACCCAATGCCCTGGACTACTCAAGAAACAGATGGGCCATAATACAAATATTTGAGTGGTTGCAATTTTTCTTTTCCAGTACAGGAAAGCATAATGAAGAAGGCTGAATATCACTGGAAGTTTTTGTGGTCATCCTTCCAGATGTTCTAGTGTACAGGTACCTATATATCTAACATTTAAAATATATGTCATTCTATCAGTATTTTCCCCTTCACTTACATCTTAGACAATCAATACAAACTTCTACTTTTTTAAACTTAAAGATTCCTACCTGGTAAAAGATTTTAAACAGCAGAAAATAGTATAAAAGTAGAGAATATATAGTAAAAAGTACTTCTAACCACCCACCCCACTCAGCTCCCCAGAGGAAACCACTGTTACCAGGTCCTTATAAGACATTCAACAATGCTCTCCTCGAATGTGAGTGTGAGTGTGAGTATGTGTGTGTGTGTGTGTGTGTGTGTGTGTGTAGAAATAGCTATAAGTATGTGTCCCAAACATGGCCACACCAAGATCTCCTGAGAAATATTTAGACAGTAGTTTCCCAGGTCTCACTGTCTACTGAACCTGAATCTCCAGGAAAGCGCTTTAGAGCCTGCACTTTTTCAAGAGACCCCTGCATGTTCTGGTGCAGCCAGCACACTGATGAACATCTAGAGAAGAGGTTCTGGACAGTTTTCATGTCCTCCACACCACAAGGTTCTGGACAGTTTTATGTGTGGGTTATAGTATGTCTGACTCCAGAACTGCAAGGGAAGCTGTTCTCCACTTTCCAGAGGTTCCTGAATCTCTGTCAAGTCAAGGGCAAATGATGTAACAAGGTGTAACGGCTCAACCATACGATCAGATGATCGAATGTCCAAGCAAAACTGAAGAATTTTAAAAGGAAAAAAAATCAAGAGGTGAACTTTCACAGTCAGAAATTCTAACTTGGTATGAACCAAAAAGAATTTACTTCCTTAGGAATTTGACCTCGGTTTACTCCACCTATCTCTGCAAAAGCATAATTCATATCCTGTAAAGTGTCCAAATCTGGACTACCAGATCATCATTAAATTCTAAGAATTAAGACTTATAATCTGACTATACCTACAGTTTAATTTCCATTGATCAATATGTAGTATCACCTCACACTAGAATGTCTGTAGTGACACGTTTAGATGTCAAGTGCCAGTGCCCGTGTTCGGAACAAGAGGCAAGTCAAGTCAACTAAACAAAACAACAGCATGGCTGGACAGAGCAGTGATTAGGAAGCATGCTCTGAAAACAGCATTCCTGGTTACAACCTTAGGTCTGCAGCTCAGTTGGCTCTGCGATCTTGACTAAGAAACAAACCCTCAGGCTCAGCTGCCATGTCTTCACAATAGGAAGAAATAGCACCTATACCTCACAGGGCACTGTCAGAAGCAAGCAAGGGCACTAGTGATGTCTCATCAGTGCCTGGCAAATTACATGAGTAATAAGTTTAACAGACTGGCACTTACTCTGGGTCAGCATTATTCTGGGTGTCAGCTGATAAGAGTGGTTAAAAATGAGGGATACAGTCTTACTGCATCTCTAAAACACACCTTTAAAGGCCGTAAGTTAGAGCAGAGTTAGTTGTAGAGCTAAAAGAGCCCTAAAGACTCACAAAACCACAATATTTTGCTAAACATCTCTGGGCACCAGGCCTCCTTCCTACTAGATCCCAGGTACAAGACACCCACTCAGAGTGCTGTGCGAGGTTAAAACTGGTTACCTGCGCCACTGCCTGAGCCTTGTCTGAAGTCTGCCTGCCCAGTCTTCATGTAGGAAGACAGGCTAGCAGACAAACCATCATCCACACCACTCTGCACCACCACCCCCCTACCTCTGTGTAGAACACCTTATGCTCCACCACATTAAGATCCATTGTGAAAAGCCGGGGCTGCAGCGTGGTACAGAATGTGTTTCCTTCCATCAGGCCTATCTGTGCATTGGCAGGCTGGTGTCGAAGCAAGTGCTTCTTGGGTGGGACCATATCCTGAAGGACCTGGGAAAGACAAGGAGGGACATCACTAACCAGCTGGCCCTATAACAACAAATGCCTTTTGTGGCAACATTCCACACTGATCACTCTGAAAACTATGAGAGGCATGGTTATCACAGAAGTTCTTCAATGAGGCAGGCAGGACATGCTTTGGGTGCTAGGACTGAGTTGTGAATAAGCCTGTCACAAACATTTTAATTCCTAAGATTCCAGAGTGACCTGTCTTAACTGAAACAAAACAAAAACAAAAAAGAACCAAACTAGAGTTCTACATAATACTATACAGTCTCAGGAAACCAGTCTTCTATTCTCTTGACATGAATAATAGTGGCACAGCCAAAATATAAACACTCTACAATTTGCATATATGAAGTAAAAAAAAAAAATTATGCACAGATGACAGGAACACAACATTATAAACATTATTTACAACCCAAATTTGAAAAAAGTAGAAATCATCCTGGTTCCATGTCAGAAGTCTCACCTCTTTATGGGGTTCCATTATCACTGTCACACTCTTTCCAGTGACCTGTGCCAATACTTGCAGTGAATGCATGGCCTGTTTCCTCACAGTGGAGTTTGGAGAGGTGACTTCTCGAACTAAATCATGGGTCACATGGTGAAAAGACTTCTCCTGAGCTGCCACAATCTCTTCAGCTCGTTCCTCGTCTTTTAGAGGTGTGGCACACCTCATAAGGAGCTGCTCCAGGGTGGTCTTTGCCATGGCAACTGCCCCATTGGAAACCTGTAGGTCAGGGAGGCCTTAGAAGGAAAAGGAGGGTGATATTGCCCACTACACCCACCTGCAGACCCTCATACCAACTGCTTAAATAAAATTATTTTACATCATCCACTTAGCACCTTAGTACCTAAATCATCTCCCTGTAGGTGAATCCAGAAAAGAAAACATGACCTAGAAATGATTCTGGTATTTATCAGTTAAGCTGGTGATACCCACCCTAGTCTATTAGTATCTGTTAGATCTGCAACTGGTTTCACAAGAATGGAACACCTGTGGAAACTTGCAGTACATGGGAAGCAGCACCCCTTCCTTCACATGCACCCTGGTTTGTGACTGCTCCAGAGCAAGTAAACCAGTACCCGGAAACAGCCTATGGGAGAAAGGGGGTTTGGATCTGTCCCTATATTGGAGACACTGAGCATTAGCACTTCCTTGCTGGGAGGCACACACACTGCAGAACTGCCCCAGGCAGACTGTACTCCAGAAAGACCACCTAACTGAAAGCAGCGTGGTTATTTAGCCTTAGAGCTACCCACACCTACCTCTCCAGTTAAGTCCATCATGACAAACAGGAGTGCTTTAAGGAATGTCTGCTGGTTCTGAAGAACCCATGTGAGAGGCAGCCGCTCCATGAGAAACTTAATGGACACCACACCTCCCAGTTTTGCATACCAAGCCTGCTCATAACAGCAGGCACACAAGCGCTCCACGATGTAGGAGAAGAGGGGAAGCTGGCAGGCCTGGAGAGAGAAACAAACAAATCTTAAGGATACCGAAACTCTCAAACTACCAGTTTCTAAAACTACTCCTCTTAGGTACAAACACCCCTAATATCAGAAGACACTCCTCATTCTTCCTTACCCTCTCCTTTGAGCCCAGGATGATACTTGCAACATCAAATATCACAGCCAAGGCCACTTCCCCAATCTTGCAAAGTTCCTTTTCTTCATAGGCCATACAGATAGCTATTGCATCAATAAGAACCAAGGGATCCATTCCTTTTGATCCATTCTCTTCACTGTGAAACATGGCTGTGCTGGGCTGGCTGCCTACCTGGTAGCAAGGCAACAAGAAAGGACCTGGAAAAAGAGAGCAGATAAATGAGCAAGTGGAGTTCATTGCCATAATCATTCCTGTCCCTCAACCCGCAAACCTATCTCATTTTCCCCCTTAAGGTTAAGAATTCAGAACAAGAGGCACTGGGAATAGCCATTGGTTGTTCTGGATATTCCGAACATGTGAGCAACAGTAAAAGCAAGTTACTGGGTGCGGTGCACATGGCTGTAATCCTAGCTCTCTGGGAGGCTAACATAGAAAGATCATAAGTTCAAGCCCAGTATGGGCAACTTAACAAGACCCTGTCTCCAAAAAAAAAAAAAAAAAAAAAAAAAAAAAAAAAAAAAAAAAAAAAAAAAAAAAAAAAAAAAAAAAAAAAAAAAAAAAAAAAAAAAAATAAAAACAAAAAAAGCAACAGCAGCCAAGCGATCCAGAGAATATACATGGTCACAAACAGCCACAGGAACTTGGAATTAGCACTTGGTAGGTAGCCAAGACTATGCAAGATACAGGTTATCACGATTAGCTTTGCTAGAAAGACCATGTTCATGCAGAAGAATTACTGGGAAACAACTAGCTATCTAGTTGGAAGGTATTTTTCTGGCCAGAAAGTGGAGAAAGTGCACAGAAGAGTGGTGGTCAGCCTCGGGAGGGGTTCTGAGACAAGCTGGAGCAGTGCTACTCAAATATGGTCTGCAGACTCACTGGTACTGGTCTGGGAGGAGATGCAAACACTGAGGGCATGTTTTCAGAAACCTATGTAGCAGTGGCATTTTTCTTATCCTTTGCAAAAGCATCATCTGCAATGGATTAGAAGTGAACAGAATCAGCACAACTTATCCTCCCCCACCAGGAGCCTGAGAGCCACTGAAGCAAAGGTGAGTGGCTGTATCAGGCAGAAGGAATAATGCCAGCAACTACCTCAAGCAGAAGTATAGGACATTAGAGGAACTGGTCAGAGAGCAGAGTGAGTAATGGGGCACAGGAAAGGTAGTCTTGGAAAACATAAGCTAGAAGATCAGCAATGAATGGACCTCAAACCATCAGTTTTACATGTAGTATGTACAAAAGCACTCCACCTCCATTTTTCTTACACATATATACACATACAACAAAGTGCCTGAAGATGAAATTGGGTAAATTTACAAATTACAAAACTTGACCACAACTTTTAAGTCAATAAAGCACCAACCACAGATGTAGGGCAAGAAGCATGGTAGCACTCTCCCAGCACTCTGGGAAGCTGAGGCAGGAGGACTGCAGGTTCAGGTCTAGCATCCAGGCTGGGCTACTTAGCAAAACCCCGGTTCAAAATAAAAAATACAAAAAGTGCTGAGGATGTAGCTTTGTGTGAAGGTCCTGGGTTCAATTCCCAGTCAAAAAAAAAAAAAAAAAAAAAAAAAAAAATCAATCAGCTACTCAGATTCTCTGAAATGACAAAGCATCCTGAACATCCTGACCAATTTCTAAAGCACATAAAAAAAGGGAAATAACCATGCCCCATAATACAATCCCCAGACTCACCACACTGCTGAGCCACTGCCACCATTGTATAATGGCGAATCAAGCTGGCGACAAAGGGAAGGGCACTAGGCCGCAGATCTTTGATGACAGCAGACATGAACGCCCCAGTCAGAGCCTGCTCAAATGTCTTCCGGGCTGGAGTGTCTTGTGCTTTGTAGCGATGTGAGATAATGACATTGGGTATGGTCTTTTCCGTAAAACTGGAAGGCAAAGTTGTATTAGTCATTACATTGACCAACTAATGAGTTGAGGATTCCACTGTAACAATCTGCCCACTTCCCTCTTATTTAGATAGACCTCAGTAAATTAACTTCTCTGCTTTACTTTCAGCAATATCTGGAAGCAATGTGAATTTCATGATCAGTATTTACACTCAATATTTCAAGAGACACCAAATATACTCTATCTAATATGAGCACAAGCAATCAGAAATACATTATAAAAAGACAGCATACTCAGGATTTTTATTTTTTAAATTAACTTTACTGGTACATTTTAGATACACATAATGACAACATTCATCACAGGGATTTGTACCTAAACATGATATATCTTAATTCTTTTTTTCCCCTATCTCCTCCTCTCCCTTCAGCCCCCTTTCCCCTTATTTACAAAAGCTTTGTTTCCACTTTTTCCTTCTATTCTTTTATCCCTTTTCCCTTCCCTCCTTCCTTTTCCCCCTCCCTTCCTTAGTTCCCCTTCCCGCTTGAACATTTTCTTCCTATTTCACAATATCTACTACACATTTTGGTCCTTATTTACCCTTTCAGTGTCACACCAGAGAAACAATCCAGTAAACACATGTCACATTTATTTCACTCAGAAGTATGGTCTCAAGATGCACCCATTTACCTAGAAATGTCTCAAGTTCATCCTTTATGGCAAAATAGTATTCCACTGCATTAAACACACACACGCATACACACATCTTCTTTATCCATTCTTCTATTGATGGGCAATTGTACTGTTTCCAAGAATTAACTATTATAGACAGCATACTCAGTATTTTCATCATTACTTTGTATTTAAGAAAACTGATGTCTGATCTTTATAGTTAAGAGTCAATCCTAAGAAATAACTAAAATCGATGATCAAACAAGTCTGAAAAAAGCTATGACTTAAAGGCAGCTATACACCAAGAGGACAAAATCAAATGGGTTTGTGCCTCTAACTGACAAAGATTTAATGCAGCCCTTATGCAAGATTAACTAAACCAAGAAGGGAGAGTAAGAGAGGTACACTT
>RJWM01000582.1:164321-204638 GCA_004363535.1 Dasyprocta punctata
AAAAAAAAAAAAAAAAAAAAAAAAAAAAAAAAAAAAAAAAAAAAAAAAAAAAAAAAAAAAAAAAAAAAAAAAAAAAAAAAAAAAAAAAAAAAAAAAAAAAAAAAAAAAAAAAAAAAAAAAAAAAAAAAAAAAAAAAAAAAAAAAAAAAAAAAAAAAAAAAAAAAAAAAAAGAGAGGTACACTTCAAATACCAAATGTTTAATAAGGATAAGAGCCAAATTTAAAATATGGGCAACTGAAAATAGATACTTAGAAAAAGTACAAATAGTCAATACATGAGGAAAAAAAAAAGTTCAACATCTCTAGCCATTCCAGAAATGCAAATTAAAAAACTGAGATCCTATCTCATTCCAGAAAGAATGGCCAACATCAGCAAATCAAATAATAACAAATGCTTGTGAGGCTATAGGAAAAAAGGAACCCTTCTACATTGCTGGTGGGAATGTAACAACCACTATGGAAAGCAGTACAGAGGTTCCTCCAAAAACTAAAAATAGAAATTCCATTTGACCCAGCTATCTTTCTGTAAGAGTTAAAGACATCGTATTACAGTGACACATGCACATCCATGTTTATACAGTGCAAATCATAATACCTAAATCTTAGAAGTGGTCTACATGTCCCTCCACAGATGAATGAATAAAGGAAATGTGGTATTTATACACAATGGAGTAGTACTCTATAAAGAAAAATTTGAGTCATTTGTAAGAAAAGATGTAACTTGAGATCATAATAAAGTGAAAAACCAGACGCGCAAGCTTAAATATTGCATGGCTATCTCATATGAGACATTCAAAGCATAAATAAAAAGCAAAATAAAAGATAATAGAAACAGGGAGATCGATCTTTTATAAAAGGGAAAAAGGAGGGGAGAGGAAGGGGATATAAAAAGAATTAAGATGTATCATGTACACAAACCAATTCCCCAAGATGAATGTAATCATTATGTACTACAAACATAACAATAAAAATGTTTTTAAAAAATAAGAAAACAAGCCGGGCGTGGTGGCACACGCCTTTAATCCCAGCACTCGGGAGGCTGAGGTAGGCGGAGCGTTGTGAGTTCGAGGCCGGCTTGGGCTACAACGCGAGCTCAAGGCCAGCCTGAGCTACATAGTGCGACCCTGCCTCAAAAAACCAGGGCCGGGAGTTTGGCTCAGTGCCTTAAGCGCCTGCCCTGGCAGGCGCGAGGTTGTGAATTCAATCCCCGGTGCTGCAAAAAAAAAAATAAAATAAAATAAAAAAATAAAAAATAAATAAATAAATAAATAAATAAAAAAATAAGAAACAGTCATTAATACATTAAAAACAAAAGTACCAGCTTCAACTTTGAGAGCTCTGGGAAAAAGAAGTGGCTCCCTTATCTATTTCATACCTTACTCCCGCCCCAGCCTGATAAGCATAATGTGTAAAAACATTATGCCGTGATGTATGAGAAAACTTCCCTGGAGTTCCATTGAGGGCATGACCTGCCTTCTCACCATGAAGAAATGGACAATCCCATAACTCTACAAAATAGCTGGTTTCCTCAAAAATGACAAATATCATAAAAGTCAGAGAAAACACAAATATTCATTTTAAAACTTATTGGGAAAGTTGTCCACAACAGGATTGTTTTGCTTTGTGTTTCACATATCTGTAATGTCACTGCCTTCTTGATTGTGGTTATGCCTTCTTTACTCTAACCCAGAGGCTTTCAATTTTATTATTCTTTCAAAAAAAAATCAACATTTGCTTTATTGAACCATTGACTGTGTATAATTTCCTTACTTGGTTCATTACTTATCTCTTTTCTTCTTACTGTTACATTTTTCTGACTCTTAAACATTTAGCTCATTATTTTTCTACTACTTAAAACAAGCTTTATTAAGCCACAATTTATATGCTACAGAATTCATTCATTTTCATTATGTGGATCATTAAGTTTCAGTAAATATATATAATTGTCCAAGCCATCATCAAGATCCAATTTTAAACATCAATCCCTATTCCTGCTCCCAAGCAACACTGGTCTGTTCTTGGCCTCTATTTTTGGCTTTTCCAGAAGGTTTCTTTAAGTGGAATCCTCCAATATATGGTCTTGGGTTTGATTGCTTCATGGAGCACGATGTCTGTTGCTGCATTCTTCAGCAGTTTGCCTCTTCTTACTGCTGCATAGTATTTTCTATTGTGTCACACATCAACCACATTTTGTTTACCAGATAATACACAAGTGTATTATTTCCAGTCTTATAATTTTTTTTTTTTTTTTTTGCGGCACCGGGGATTGAACTCACAACCTCGCACCTGCCAGACAGGCGCTTGAGCCACTGAGCCAAACTCCCGGCCCTGGTTTTTTGAGGCAGGGTTGCACTGTGTAGCTCAGGCCGGCCTTGTGCTCGCATTGTAGCCCAAGCCAGCCTCGAACTCACAACGCTCCACCTACCTCAGCCTCCCGAGTGCTGGGATTAAAGGCGTGCGCCACCACGCCCGGCTCAGTCTTATGATTTTTAAGGCTGTAAGTTCCCTCTGTTATTCTGATCATATCCCATTTACATTTAACATCATACTGTAATTTTGCTTTTCATTTCTTCTCCCATATTGGATCATACAAAGAGGAATGTTCCTTTAGTCTGAATGAAACTCACTCTTTAGAATGTCCTCTATGACAGATCTGCTGGGAGACTTCTGACTTAATCTAAAATATCTTTCTTTTGTCCTCATTTGTGAGTCATATTTCCACCAGATCCATGACTCTAGGTTGTCAGGTGCTCTCTTCCAGACTGAGATGTGTTCTGCTGTCCAGTGGTTTTCAAAGCTGCCAAGCCAGCATTCACTTCAGGATCATCACTTTATTCTTCCAGTTTGTAAGATGCTCCCTGTCTCCAACTTTCAGCTGTTTCACTATAATGCATATATGTGCAGATTTCATTTTATTTATCCTGCTTTGAAGTCTCTGAAGATCTTGAATCTGTATACTGTCATTTACTTTTTCATCAGCTCTATAAAGTTCTTAGCCATTTCTCTCACATCTTGTGGAACATCAACCAAACTATGCTAATTCACTCCATTTATTCTCTTTAAAATTTTCCATCTTTTCCCCCCTCTGCATGCATTCTGGGTACTTATCTAAAGGGTCTCTGTTTGCCTTTCTCCCTCTCTCTCTTAATGTGGGCAATTTCTGCAGATTTCTGATTTCTGGAGGTATTTTCAAGTTTGCCTTTTATAAGTACCTTAAGTATAATTATAACCTTGTCTGTTGATCCTAACTCTGTAGTTTGCACAGGTGCATTTCTGCTTTCAGTTGCCATTTGCTGGCTGTCACAATGCTGTATTTTCCCATCTCTCTTCCCAAAAGGAGAGGAAGCTTCTTTTGCCTACTCTCTCCTTAATGCCCTTTTGACAACTGAATACCTTCTACAAATTTAGCATTGTTTTTGAAGCTGTTCAAAAATGGGAAGATAATATGGAAAAAATCTGTCCCTAAAACTTACAACACAGGAAGACAATACAGTATATATGTAATCACAAAAGATTATACATAGCTACAGTAATAAGAACAAAAACAAATATCAAAACAAGTATTGGGAGATCTCTGGAAACTGGAAAAACAGAATGTCCAACAAATGTTTTGCATATGGCAGGAGCGATAGATACAATGGTGAGCAAAAGAAGGCAAAAGGGATGTGACCCTTGATTCCCTAAAGCTTACAACTTCATGGAGGCAGCAAGTATAACTGAGGTGAAATCTTATTCTCAGCACCTACATCCTCCTTTCCATTCTCTCTGGAGACAAAGGTAAATAGTACATGGTATTCTTGACTTCAAGGAGCATGCTCCTTACACTGAGAAACCTGGGAGGTGCTAATACCTACAGCAAGGCAAGCCCAGTAACAGAGAATGACACAACCACGTACTTGGGGTGCGCAAGCAGTTGGTAGAGTGCATGCTTATTGTCCTCTAGACTCATCATGGCCACCAGGAAGCACTTGATCACCTCCCAGGCCTGCCTTCGGTAGTAGGGCTCTGTGTTGGCACTTTTCAGGCAGTCCAAAGCAGTTTCAATGGCCTGCAACAAAAAAGCACAGAAATTTGCACTGAAATTAAAGGGTTCTGAAAAGCTCTCTCTCAAAACACTGGCAGCTCCCTAAAGAATCTCACTGTTGTTTCCTTTTGCACTGGGCTGATACCCCAACAAGTGTTCACCAAATGAAAATGTGAAAGGCTGTTCAATAACTTCATGTTTTAATAACCAATGGGAGATGACAGAAATGTGCTCAGGCCTCTTGTGGTAGATTAGATTTGCTGTGTTAAATTAGAGTCTATGTCACCTTCACACTTGTATGGTCTACATGATGACCACGGACTTTCCTGTATTTAAGTATATACGAGATAGCTTTCTTAAATTCTTACTGAGTTCCCTTTTTTTTTTTTAAAGGAGAAAAAGAGTTGCATCTTTTTTCTTCAAAAAAATCTATAGTTATGTAAAGACACACATATTTATATCCTAATTCGTATCAATTAGGTTGTCCGGGGAGACAAGGGAGACACAATCACAAAGGAAAAAAAAAAGAACAAAAAAGAAAAGAAAAAAAGTGAAGCCTTTAACAGCCAATACATTAACAGTAATGGTAACAACATACATGTTAAGAGCCGGGAAGGACAGAAACAGCATGAGCTATGTTTGGATAGAGAATGGGAGAAAACTAGGTACTGGAAAGACAATGTTCACAGACAAATGCAGAATCAACTTGACTTCCTAGTGGCATCTGGTATAAAATCTGCTGAGATCAAAACAGACCAAGAACCAGGGGAACGCCTGGCCAGCCTCGCAGGACACAGAGGTACTGAGCCCAGCCCAGCCCAGGACCCCAGAGCTGCCCATCAGGGACTGGCCAGCATAGCTGCAGGGCCTTGGAGAGCTTGGGCTCTGCCCATCAGAGCACAGGGCGCAAGCTCCATTGTTCAGGGGTGCAGCCGGTGCGGCAGGTCCTAGAGGTTGCGGGCCTGCCCAGCCAGGAACCGAGTATGGGAGCACCCAACTATGTAAGACAATTCTTAATAGACATGAAAAACCAAATAAACAATAACACAGTTATAACAGGGGACCTTAACACCCCACTGTCACAGAGAGACAGATAAACCAAACAAAAAATCACCAAAGAAATAACAGAACTGAATCAAACTTGTGAACAAATGGACCTAGTAGATGTGTACCGAGTATTCCACCCATCAACATCAGAATACACATTCTTCTCAGCTGCACATGGGTCACTCTCTAAAATAGATCATATACTGGTCCACAAAACATGCATAAATAAATGCAAAGGAACTGAAATAATTCCATGCATATTATCTGACCATAGCGCAGTAAAACTGGAAATGAATGATAAAAAAACCTACAATAACCGCATAAACACATGGAAATTAAATGATACTCTCCTAAACAACCAATGGGTCACAAAAGAAGTTAAAGAAGAAATTATACAATATCTACAATTGAATGAAAATGCAAATACAAATTACCGGAACCTGTGGGACACAATGAAAGCAGTCCTCAGAGGGAAATTTATAGCACTAAACTCACACATCAGAAAAATGGAAAGAACACACATAAACAACCTACTGCTGCACCTCAAACTTCTAGAGGAAGAAGAGAAAGTCAAGTCCAAAGCCCAAAGAAGGGAGGAAATTATCAAGATCAGAGCAGAAATTAATGCAATTGAAACTAAGAAAACAATACAAAGAATTCATGAATCTAAGAGTTGGTTCTTTGAAAGAGTAAATAAAATTGATAAACCCCTAGCCAACCTTATCAAAAAGAGGAAAGAAAAAACCCAGATTCATGCAATAAGAAATGAAAAGGGTAAAATCACTACAGACCTTGTGGAAATACAGATCATCAACACTTACTTCGAAAACCTTTACTCACATAGATTCAATAACACAGAAGAAATGGACAGATTCCTAGAAACCTATGAATTACCAAAGCTGAATCAAGAAGATGTAAAGCTGCTGAATAACTCAGCTAATGAAATTGAAAATGTAATCAGGACCCTACCAACAAAGAAAAGCCCGGGCCCTGATGGATTCACCGCTGAATTCTACAAGAAACTTAGGGAAGACTTAATGCCAACCCTCCTCAAACTCTTCAAGGAAACTGAAAGGGAAGTAAGTCTCCCTAACTCATTCCTGGAAACAAGTATTACCCTAATACCAAAACCAGAGAAAGACCCAACCAAAAAAGAAAATTACAGGCCAATCTCCCTAATGAACACAGATGCAAAAATCCTCAATAAAATACTGGCAAATAGAATACAGAAAGTTATTGGAAAGATTATACACCATGACCAAGTGGGATTCATCCCAGGAATGCAATGATGCTTCAACATAGGCAAATCAATAAATGTAATACACCATATTAACAGGGCCAAGGACAAGAACCACATGATCATCTCAATAGATGCAGAAAAAGCTTTCGACAAAATCCAACACCCATTCATGATAAAAACCCTACAGAAAATCAGACTAGATGGTCTCTACCTCAACCTGATAAAAGCCATATACCATAAACCAACAGCTAACATCTTACTAAATGGAGAAAAACTGAAAACTTTCAACCTAAAATCAGGAACAAGATAAGGATGTCCATTATCACCACTCCTATTCAATATAGTTCTGGAAATACTGGCCAGAGCAATTAGATAAGAGAAAGAAATAAAGGGAATAAGGATAGGAAAGGAAAAAGTAAAATTATCATTATGTGCAGACAATATGATACTCTACACAGAAGACCCCCAAAAGTAATAACCAAATTCAGTAATGTTGCTGGATACAAGGTGAACACTCAAAAATCAATAGCATTCCTGTACACAAACAACAAAGTCACAGACAGAGAAATAAGGGAAACCACACCCTTCACTATAACATCCAAAAAACGAAATACTTAGGAATCAAACTAACAAAGGAAGTAAAAGACTTATACAGTGAAAATTACTCTGAAGAAGGAAATCGAAGATTTCAGAAAATGGAAAGATATTCCGTTCATGAATAGAAAGAACAAATATCGTGAAAATGGCCATTCTCCCAAAAGTATTATACAGATTTAATGCAATCCCAATCAAAGTACCACTTGCCTACCACACAGAGCTAGAGAAAGCATTCCTGAAATTCACCTGGAACCAAAAAAGACCTAGAGTTGTGAGTTCGAGGCCGGCCTGGGCTACAACGCGAGCACAAGACCGGCCTGAGCTGCATAGTGCGACCCTGCTTCAAAAAACCAGGGCTGGGAGTTTGGCTCAGCAGCCTAAGTGCCTGTCTGGCAGGTGCGAGGCTGTGAGTTCGATCCCCAGTGCTGCAAAAAAAAAAAAAAAAAAAAAAAAAAAAAAAAAAAAAAAAAAAAAAAGAAAAGACCTAGAATAATAAAGGCAATTCTGGGCAACAAAGGGAAGGCAGCAGGCATCACAATCCCCGACTTGAAACTATACTATAAAGCTACTGTGATAAAATCAGCATGGTACTGGAATCAAAACAGACCTGAAGATCAATGGAATAGATTAGAAGATATAGCCACAACTACACACACACTTAGCCACCTCATCTTTGACAAAGGGGCCAAACACGTACATTGGAAGAAAGATAGCCTCTTTAACAAATGGTGCTGCAAAAACTGGCTTTCTATATGCCGTAAACTAAAACTAGATCCATGTCTATCACCATGCACTAAAATAAAGTCAAAATGGATCAAAGATCTGAATATTAAAACAGAGACACTAAACTTACTAGAAGACAAAGTAGGCAAAAACCTTGATGACATAGGAGTAGGCAGAGAGTTCATGAACAAACATCAAATTGCACGGGAAACACTTCCCAGAATCAACAACTGGGATATCATCTTACTAAAAAGTTTTTGCATGTCAAAGGAAATCTCCAACAGAGTGAAAAGAAAACCCACCAACTGGGAAAATATCTTGGCCAACTGTCCATCAGACAAAGGACTTCTATCTAAAACATATAAAGAATTAAAAGAAATCAGGCCCCTAAAATTCAAGGACCCAATCCAAAAATGGGCATCTGAGATGAATACACACTTCTCAAGAGAAAGAAATAGAAACGGCAAATAAATATATGAAAAAGTGTTCAATATCAATGGTCATTCGGGAAATGCAAATTAAAACAACACTGAGATTCCATCTCACTCCAGAAAGAATGGCCAAGATTCAAAAATCAACCAACATCAAATGCTGGAGGGGCTGTGGGGAAAAAGGAACTGTTCTCCACTGTTGGTGGGAGTGTAGACTGGTGCAACCACTGTGGAAATCAGTGTGGAGATTCCTCAAGAAGCTAGGATTAGAGATCCCATTCAACCCAGCTATCCCACTTCTGGGCATTTTCCCAGAAGAATTGAAAACATCATACCACAGTGATATTTGTGCACCCATGTTTATAGCAACCCAATTTCTGATAGCCAGATCTTGGAAACAACCCAAGTGCCCATCAATCAAAGAATGGATAAAAAAGATGTGGTATTTTTATACAATGGAGTACTACTTAGCTATTAAGAAAGATTGTATTGAGACTTTTATAAGTAAATGGACATGACTTGAGACCATACTCATAAGTGAGACAAATCAAACTCACATGTGTAAATACCATACTGTCTCCCTAGTGTAAGAAATGAAAAAGTATATATGATCCAAAATCTATAATAAATACTATGTAAGGGTAAAAAACAGCTCAAAGAGCAAAAGAAATTGGGAAGGGAAAAGGGGGAAAGAGGGAAGGGAAAAGGAAAAGATATAAATCTGTATATATATATATACATGTAAGATGACTAAAACGAACATACTGCTGAATGTATTAGTTATTGAGAAAGAATGGTTAATGCTCATATGATGAGATAAATTTTACATGTCTATATCTGGCAATGTAAACAAACATTTTGAAGATAACAATATGCAATATTGCAACCATTGTCAAGTTTCTATCATCCTGTTTTGTAAACCTATAATGTTACTGTTGTGCATTTACTCTAGTCATTTGTTTGTTTCTTTTGCTTTTAGTCTTTCTTATGTGTCTTTTTTTCTCTTAAAAAAAAAAAACAAAAAAACCAGACCAAGAAATGAGGAGGGGAACAAAGGCGGGGGTGAGGAAAGAAGGAAAAAAAGAGAGAGCGAAAGAAAGAAAAGAAGAAAAAATGGCAACAAGGCTTTTGTAATTGGGGAGGGGAAGAGGGGCTGAAGGGAGGGTAGGGGAATGGGGAAAAAAAAGAAACAAGTTCTATCATGTATAGGTACAAATTCTCTATGATGAATATAATCACTATGTATATCTAAAATGTACCAGTAAATGGGTCTGGGATATAGCTCAGGGGCATAAGTGCTTGCCTGGCAAATGAAAGGTCCTGAGTTCAATTCCCAGTATCAAAAGAAAATACACCAGTAAAATCTGATGGCGGGCGGGCGGGCAGGCAGGCGGGGAGGGGGTGGGGGAAGAGACCAAGAATTCAGGGACATTCACCTAGAAAGTTAAGAAACTATTCAAAGTTCCCAAGTTCCCATGACAATAATCCCCCACTGCCCTACAGAAAGGGCCCTCACAACAAAGGAGATTATCACATAAAATTTTGTTCTACTCTAAGTTAGGAACTCCCTCCCCTCCAAAACAAGTCTTATTTACCTATTTTATACACAAATTAACTCTCTTAAAAAGAAAACACAGCATCTTTGCAAAGTTTCCCCATTTCCCACTTTACCTTCTCCATTGGGAGCTGAAGAGATGCTTTGCAATCGGAGAACTCCACAGTAATGCTGGGGCCTTGAACTTCAGTCACAACATAGTGCAGCTTCTGAGATTCTTTTAACATCTTCCTGTTACTGCCACCAAATTTGCCAAGTACTCGGTAGGCCACATGAGAGATGCTATCCGCGGGATTTCGTAAAGTGCGCCATAAAGCCTAAAACAAACAAGCTTTTTGAAGTTCTTTCAAGTAACAGGTTCACACAGCTCAGGACTCAATTCCACATCATAAAACATTACATGGTGAAAGTTCTTCCTCCCACCTCTGTACCCCAAACACTGAGCTGGTGAATGGAGTGAGGAAAAACCAACACCGTGCCACTTGTTCAAGGGCATAGAGTGGGGCTTTTACTAATGCCTCAAAAAATGAGTGACACTGACCCCACCCCTTTGCAGAGTTATCGGCCTCAAGGTGTGGCAAGAAGCAGCACTGACCTTGTCTTTTTTAGAAACCAGCACCCACCTTCTGCCTCCTCTCATATTCTACTCACACATACTCTACTTGAGTCAGGACCAAACTTGGCCATCTAGAACAAAAACTCCTGTTTTCAAAGCGAGCTCCTAGTTAATTCTCTGAGTGACAACAGAAAAAGTGGACCTCAGGATTCCAATCCAACCCTTATGCCATCTTCTCCAGCCTACATGGAACCTGAGATCTAAACCCCAGGGATAGGCAGGCAAGGAGTCTCCCAATCTTAACCTTAAGTTCAAGGTGCAGTCTCCAACCAGTGTGTCCAAAGATCCCTGGTCCTTGGGAATTACTGAAATTCTATTAGGTAAAGCTAGTACCATGATCCCATCTAAGCTCAAACACTCTATGCTAAAGGGGCAGAGGAATAAGCAGCAGAGAGCCAAATCTATGTTACCAAACACATCACAAATCGTAACAGTAGCAAAATATGAAAAGTCTAAGATATTTAACACGAGCTTTAATGAATAAAAAACATAAAAATCTTTAAAACAATCTCCTCCATGATGTTCATTTTCCCTTAGAGTGGGACATGGCAGACACCCAAGCTTTCCCTTCAGAGTCCCTTTACTATGGAATTGAAGGTCTGTGTGGACATAGGTTCCAGAAGTAAGCAACCACAGTGATGCAGCACCCATTACTACTGCCTTCACAACTCATCAGCTTACTGAGAGTACACTTGTGAAAGCTCTCAGAAAGAGGTAACCCTGCAAAACAAGTATCCATTCAATACGGTAAGTATTTCTATACATCTTTTATTACATCAGAAGCAAGCAAGTATGAAGTCACAGCACTCTATTTTCCAGAGAGCCTGTCTTTTGCGTAGAGAGCCCAGTGATGGCTGAATCCTCCTACGGACTAGACCCGTGGGGCTCTTCACTCCTGCTGGTGCCGAGGTGAAGGCAGACCTACCTGCATGAGCTCTGCACGCACAGGTTGGATATGGTCATACAGGAAATCAGGCTGCAGGTTGTCCACGCATAACTCCAGGGTCCTCAAGCCCTGGCTGACCAAAGTCTGAGATCCATTGAGTGCAGACACCAAGGGATCCATTAACATGGGTAGATATGGCAAAAGGGAGCTCAGCCGCACAGGTACGGTGAGACACAGCTCCACAAAGAGGTCCTTCATGTGCTGCTTGTGCAGGCCACTCTGCAACATGTTCAGGCCTGAGAAAAGGGTTTCAGACTGTCAGAGAGGAACATCATTTCCCAGACATGTACCAAAGTCAGGAATAAAACATTTACTGGACATCAAGACTTTTTGTGCTCCTACGCTCTACTAGTTATATAAGCTCTATAAGCTGCAGTTAACATTTAGGAGCCTTTTTGCATTGCCAACAGCAAAGTGTACATAATTATTACAAATTCTGTTTTCATAATGCAGCATTCTCAAAAACCATGCAATTTTATACTTCAGTTTTTCAAAAACCATGTTAATCCAGTTTCTTTTAAAAAAGTTAATAAGCACTATTA
This sequence comes from Dasyprocta punctata, assembly GCA_004363535.1. NCBI lineage: Eukaryota > Metazoa > Chordata > Mammalia > Rodentia > Dasyproctidae > Dasyprocta > Dasyprocta punctata. The sequence continues at coordinate 176,042 of RJWM01000582.1, forward strand.
ATAAGTCCAACTTAAAGACACAGACTCCAGTATGATGTGTTCATCATCATCTGTGCTCTACAATGAATATTTTGTTTAAATCTAGTTTTGTTCACTATAAATCTAGAGAAGCCTCCTTCCTATGAAATCAATCTACCACCCTTCATGAGCATTATCAAATATTTACTAAGGTCCTTTCTGAGACCTTCTAAAGACCAAGAGAAGGGCATTTAACAGTAGACCCAACTCTATGAGAAGAATCAGAAGAGTTCGCAGAGAAGCAGAACCAGTTCAGAACCCAGAGAAGATGATAAGGACAAAGTAAGAGCCCAGCAGAGCATTGGCTTTAACAAACTAGGAGGAGAGAAGCTCAGAGATGGCAGCGTAAAGACCACTCCACGAAGAAAGCAGAACAAGAACAAAGGTAGGGGAAGAGAAGAGTAATGGGAGACAGGGCTAAATATGGACAAGGGGCCTAATTATGGCCCCCCTGAGGCACCATCTGTGGAAGATTAATGGACCATTTTTATTCTACATACTCAAATATGTCCCAGTTGCCTCTGGGATATACTAAGTGGTAAATGTCTTCTTTCTAAGGAATTTGCAAACAAAATTTGAGAAAAAATTTCAATACCTACCCAAGAGCTCACCTTACAAAGAATTAAAAAACCCTAGGATGCTGTTTCCAATCAGTTCATCCTCCATACACATTCAGTGGACCCAAGAGCCCTTTTAACTATGTATTTTGAGAACATTCCTAAACACAAGAATTCTAGGGCCCTAGTTATGCAAATTACAGACTAAAGAATATAAACTAACTATAAATTAGCTTTATAGCTTGCCTTCTCCTTCTAGAAATTACATTCTTTCTACACCTTCTTGCCAAACGATACAAAAATGCAACCAAGTCATACCCTGGTAACAGAAATCTTCCAAGTCCCACTTGACCCTCATTAGGAAGGACACAGATCCTCCCTAATAGTGCTCCTTTCTAAGCCCACCTTCTTCAAAGAAGACAAGGGAGGCTTATAAACATGTCCCACCCCACGTAGCACAACCATGACCTTCACCAGGTGCACAAATGAGCAGTAGCAATTGGGGCAACAAAACACAGGCACACACATAAATCCAACTAGCAACCAAAGCCACTGCTCTAACCTTGGAGGAGGTTGGGGAGAAGAGGTAAAAATTCCTGATACAAGAGATCATGGCTACCTCCACCAATAGAACGGAACAGGGCTCGGAGCAGTAGGAAATAGTTGTAGGGTTCCTTGGCAGTCTGTGCAAGCTCCATGGAGCTGTTCACAATCTTGTGCAGATGAGGCTATAGTGGAAAAACGCTGATTAGCAAGTGGCAACAGAGAAAACAGACTGCGATCCAACATCACTGTAATCCAACAATTAAACACAATTCTGAGGAGTTTACTCCAAAAGAATTTCCAACCTTGGACTCAAATTGATTTAAAGTATTTGTTGATTTCCAATGTAAATGAAACATTTTGTAGGTTTGCTATGTCATTCTGTACTTAAATGACATTGGACAGCACCAGCCTTCCAGACTATTAGAATTATGGACATGTATGTACCACCATTAGTAGCCAGTTTCTTTTGTTTTTTTCCAATTTATAGTAAGTAGGTATCAACATCCTTACTGTTAACTGTCATGTAAATATGTAAGGAAAAGACTCTGTTTTAATTATACAAGATACTAGCTGGGCATGCCTGTAATCCCAGCACTCAGGAGGCTGAGGCAGGAGGATCTTTGTTGAGTTCAAGACCATCCTGGGCTACAAAGTGAGCCCAACAGAGACATCCTGCTTCTACGTTGTGTGGAGAGTTGAAGAAACAAAACTTGATAAAGGTGGCAGATTACTGATGTGATAAGAACTATTCCAGTAAACTACCTTGTTAGAGTTTCACAAAGGCATGTTTTTATTCCCATATTATTTTGCATCCCATGCATGATCCAAAAACGGAAGCTCAAGTTTAAAAAAGTAGGGGTGGTAATACTAATGGCACACTTATTTATCATATGAGTTCAAAAATTTTCACATTAAATCACCAGATAAACAAATTGAGCTGGCTCAGAAACATGGACCATTTCTTACACTTGGCCCTTAGTTGCTGCAAATCTTTAATTCAAAGAGCACTTTACACATATAATCACTAGTTGCTGTTCAAAACTGAAGATATTAAAGAAAAAAAAGGAACAAAAAGACCCTGAATACAAGTGCTACTTAGATCTAAATGAGTATTACCTTCAGCATTTGCTCGTTTTCAGCTGCAAAGAGGGAGACTGAGCCAAAGACCAACTTAAACAGCTTGAGGTACAGGTTGGAGAGCTCCACATTGGAGCCCATTTCTGGCAGACGATCCAGGAGATATTCCACCAGGATGGTAGCAAACAGAGCAGAGGTAGTAGGATTTGCCAAGAAGGAATTGGCAACAATCTATCAAAACAAGAAATGCACAGGACAAAAGTAATTCCTTCCCTAAGGCAACTTTCAGAGAAAATAATCTTTCTAAAAAAAGAAAATCAAACCTGTAATAGATATGCCAAGAGATTATTCACCAAAAGGAAACGAATGAAACACCTTGCTGAGCCTTCAGCCACCAGTTCACTTCCAGCACCTAATCTGTTTAAACTCTCTTCATCAAATACCAAGAGCTTGCATTTAACATACATTTAATTTCTATGAATCAAAGGAACTGGTCCAGTGTATCTGAATGTTCTGAAAACTTTTTTTCAAACATTATGGCGTAATATTTCTTGGCTGTACAAGCATATCCTTTAGTCACATTATTTTTAAAATTTTCAAAAGTAATGAAACACAGAATGTTCAACAGTTCAGCAAACCAATTTAAAGCGAATGTTTAAAAAATTTAAGAAAGGAGTTTTATACCTGAAGAGCATAATTTTTTGAGATTCTTTCCACCATGTAAGGGACTGTAGTTTGAAAGATTTCCTTAAATGTTAAGGGATTCATCATGGTGAAAACACCAGCAAAGTGTTCTAATACCTCCTTCTCTTCCTTCATTCTAACAGTCTGGCAGTTTGCTACTCGAATGTATGTTTGTCCATTTCCTGCGATCTGGACCTAGTATAAGAGAGAATAATCCACAAGTATTATAATTGACCTCTGAATACATTCTATTACAAAATCAGATCAGATACATACTTTAAAGACACTGCCTGAATTAGACAATAAATGCCTTCTCCTTGAGTTCTCCTAACACTGAATTTAGAAAAGAAAAAACAGAATAAAGATTTTGTGTTGAGAACAGAAAAGAAACAGTAAATAAACCTAACTCCTATGCTTCTATCGCATCCCATTTACACCACTTCCCCACAAAATATACACACATGGACTCAAAAGAATTACCACCAAGAACTCAACACTAGGTTGCACAACAAAAACAAACCTGAGTATACAAATACCTCTTAAGACCCATTCCTCCACCTGCACCTCTAATTCTAAGAGCCATCTTCTACACTCAACAGCCTAGTTCCAGAGCACTTCCCTACCTGATAAATATCCAAAGCCTGCATTGCATACTTCACAAGTTTTATGTAAATCTGAGTCTCTTTGGGTTGTAACTGTTTGTTGGGAATGAACTGAGCTTCTGGAAAAAAGAGACAGCATATAAGTTAAAGTGACTAAAACTCACTCTTACTAAAATCTCAGTTCTTAAATTAAGAGCAGAATTACCACCAGGTGCTTTACAGGATGTTATGCCCCAAGTGATTGTCTTGACACCACAGACCAAGGTTTTTACCAAACTTCGGCAATCTGTGACCTGGAATGTCTGCTTGTCCTCCTTATCCTTTTCTCCTTGCTTCTCAAAAGGAGGTACAGGGGCTGGAGTCACAGGGGTGGCTGGCGTAGGGGGTGGGGGTGGGGGTGGGGCAGGTGCAGGAACAGGGGCTGGGGATGGGGCAGGACCGGGGGCAGCGGGGGCAGTGGGCACCCCAGGTAGAGCTGCTTCCACTGCTCCAAGCTCAGACTGAGGCTTGCACTTCTTAAAAATGGCGGAGAGCTGGTACCGAGCAATGGTGTGAAATTTGAGAACAAAAACCTAATGGGAAAAAAAAGGAGGGAGAAGACAAAGGTCATGAACAGGCCAAACAATCCTTCTAGATGACAGAAGATGTCATGAAAACCACTTGCTAAAGTCATTCTGATTCTCTCTTCACGAGAGCAGAGGCTGGTATTTTCGAGCGCTTCCTGTGTCAGCTGTTAAGGGAAAAATCGTGCCAGGATTTCTCTCTAAAATTATCTCCCTTTTCGATGGGGAAGAATCTGGCTCAGAAATGGTCTGACATACATGGACTGCACGTGACTCAGGTCTGCCAGACTCATCCCTCCACAGCCACACCACTGCCCACTGGCCTTAAGAACCATATATTATCCCTCTGTTGAACACCCACTGGGTCACTGGGTCACTACAGAAATGAGCATGTTTGAGCTACCATGTAGCTGCTGTGCCCCCAGAAGTCTTCCAGAAGTACAGGAAGAACTTTCACACACAGTTATATTTCACTCTCATAGCAATCCTATGAGACAGATGCTATGGTTAGCACCTGTAAGAGGATAAAGAAACAGATACAGAGAAAAGCAGCCTGGAGCAAGCTGGGATTTGAACCCAGGTGGTCTAATTCCTGCACCCAAGCTGGGCAACTGGGCCACCCCACAAACTTGCCAATAAAACTCTCCTAAGTTTAACAACAAGCAAGATAAAGAGCATAGGACAGATGCTGCATCTATCCAGTACCTCCAGCATCCGCATCAGGACATCCCTCCCATTGCCGCTCTCCTGCTCACTCTTGGAGCGGATGCAGTCCACCAAGTTCAGCAGAAGTTTGCAGGACATGGTCTGGATGCTGCTGGGCAGTGACTCATCATCAATGTTCTTGGCAAACAGCTGGACAGCAAGGGACAGGTCGCTGAGGGGCAAGTGCTGGCGAACATGGTGCACAAGATCAGCCAGTGTACTGTAGGCAAGGGGCCTGCGGGCAGAGAAACCCACTAGTGTTCATTCCTTCACAGCCACCACACGGATCACTACCTGTCCCAGAAAAGCCATTAGTAGGTGAAGCAGGACTGATATGGCCCCAGCTCCCCAACATCCCTGTTATTCCCTCATGGCTGCATGACTAAAAGGTTAAAGTCTTGATGCTTTAATCTTTACTTTCCAAGTGAAAAGATTAACTTTTGTGCACATCATGAAGCTCCTAATGGACAGTGGCACATCATATAGCTAACCTGAAAAGAAAGCATCATCAGCTTGACCATGTACTGAATGGGTTTTGTTGCTCAAAAAATAAATAACATTGAAAAGAGAAAAGAAAGAAGGGAAAAGATTATACACATGCACAATAAATAATTATACTTCTAATCTATTAGTTCATCAAAAAGAACAGTTTATGCTTTCATTATCTGATCATTTTTTCCAAACCTATATCTTGTAATCTGAACAACTACTTTAAAGATAACAATATGCAATATAAAAATAAATAACTTTGATGTATCAATACCTTATACAATATGACTATTTTCTACAGATACAAGAATAATGTTCAATAATCTTCACTCGCTGCACATGTCAACATCTACCCCATGGCCAGACACTAAGTACTAGGGATATCACAGGATACCTACTGAAGACAGTCCCTAAACTCATGGAGCATATTCATGTGAAAAATGAATTACATGGGCTGATCAGTGCTAAAGGAGATGTAAAAGCAAGGAGGACCAATGGGAAAACAATTCTTCTTTTTTTTTTTTGTGCGGCACCGGGGATCGAACTCACAGCCTCATGCCTGCCAGACAGGCGCTTAAGCCACTGAGCCAAACTCCCAGCCCTAGTTTTTTTGAGGCAGGGTCACACTATGTAGCTCAGGGCAGCCTTATGCTCTTGTAGCCCAAACCGGCCTCGAACTCACAAAACTCTGCCTACCTCAGCCTCCCAAGTGCTGGGATTAAAGGCGTGTGCCACCACGCATGGCCGGGAAAACAATTCGTAACAGTGTGCCAGAAGGCTCCCTTTGAGGTGACACTAAAGCTGAGACCTTAAGGACACAAAAGGGACCATAAGGTGAAAAGCAAAGGCAATTTCTAGATAGAAGAAGACCAATGCCCTGAGGTAGAAACTGCCCAAAGTAGCTAAGAAGTTACAAAGGCCAAAGTAGGTCAGGAAGGGAGAGCAACACAAGAATTTCAGGACAAGTGGGCAGGGTTGAGTCATGCAGGAATAGATGTGGTATGGTCAAGACTGGGTTTTGTCTAAGGACAACAAAAAGTAGTAAGAGGGTCTCAAGCAGGAGTAACATAATCTCATGTCTAATTCTAGGTAGGTTCAACTTCAACTAATAAAGAATATCTTAATATTTTAAAACAATACAGAAAGTTAATGAGCAGTCTTTTATTACAGTCAAAGTATCCTACACATTTTCCTAAGATTCAAAACAAAATGGCTAACATTCATTCTACATTATAAAGATGATTATTTCCTCCTTTAGCAATAGTAACACCAGCAGGTATGATGGTGCATGCCTGTAATCCCAGCACCTGTGAGGCTAAGGCAGGAGGATCACTGCAAGTTTGAGGTTAGCCTGGACTACATAGTGAGTTCAAGGACAAATTGAACTACAGATTAAGACTTTAAAAACAGAAAGAAAAAAAAACCCAGGAACAATTACCACCCTATATTTTATAAGTGTAAGAAATTATGCTTGCATGTTTCAAAATAGCACACAGCACACCCTGAATATGTACACTTTTTATGTTTCTATATGTGACAGTTAAAAAATATAATTTTGAAAATGTAAAAAATAGCCAGGGATATAGCTCAGTGGCATAAGCACCTGCCTGGCAAGTGCAAGGTCCTGAGTTCAATTCCTGGTACCAAAAAAAAAAGCGTAAGAAATAAAAACTAGAAGAAACTAAACCAAGCCGGGCGTGGTGGTGCATGCCTTTAATCCCAGCACTCAGGAGGCTGAGGTAGGAGGAGCGTTGTGAGTTCAAGACCAGCTTGGGCTATAACTCGAGCGCAAGGCCGGTCTGAGCCACACAGTGTGACCCTGCTTCCAAAAACAAGGGCTGGGAGTTTGACTCAGTGGCTTAAGCGCCTGTCTGGCAGGCACGAGGCTGTGAGTTCGATCCCCGGTGCCACACACACACACACACACCAAAAAAAAAAAAAAGAAATTAAACCAAAATATCAGCACAGCTGCACAGGATTAAAAGACACTACCTCTCTTTTTGAGAATTTTTGAAATAGGGTCTCACTATTTAATCCAAGTTGTCCCTGAACTTCATATGAAGCCTGGGCTGGCTTTAAACTCTTAATCCTCCTGCCTCAGCTTCCCAAGTGCTAGGATTATAGGTCTACCACACCTAGCTCCTTCCCTTCCTTTACACTGGTAGATTGCTAAATAGTCCTTTTAACAATATGCATTATATAAAAAGAAAAAAATCTGAAATTCCTACCTGTAATATATATCAACTATTCTGATTTCTTCCTTTAAGTGAAGGTACATAAAATAACCAAAAATTCTTACTATTCTAAATCCAATGAGTGAGTCAAGGCCCAAAAGCCTCATAACATTAAGTGCCACTGATTACTGTTGCTGGTACTTAACTAACCAGGTATCAGGGTCTAATCTCATACCTTAGAGTCTCCCGAGCAGTATATCCTGAGCCAATTAGTATGGATTCATCAAACAGCTTGTCCATGCAAGGAATGAACTCTAGAAAACAGACACCCATTTACATATTACTGACAAGACCAATACATACTAAATAACTTCCCAGTGCATTTACAGCAGGCAGTGTGCAGCCCAACATACAACCCAGACTTGAAAAGGAGCAAGGAGGTGGCCAGAAAGGTGTGTGTGCTATCACACGAAGGCACTGGCTCTACTAAGCCATACAAGTCACTTGTCTCCAAAGGTGCTGTCAGGGTCACCCTCAGGGTTAGAGAGTGGATGAAGTAAAACAGATACCCCAAAGAACATTTAGATTCTAGAACAAGACAGACATACAGCCAGTTTCAGTAAGTCAAATGAAGTATGCATTTTTCATCACCAAATAGCTACTGAGGGTCAAAAACATCAAAGATATGTGTACACTGGAGAGACACTGTACATCTCTGCCTAACTTCCAAGGCAAGGCAGCACCGGGAGATGTGCCACACAAAAGCAGCAGCAAGTGGTCCCTTCTGAGATCAGAGGAAGGAACATGTGGCCAGCAGGCAAGAGACACAAAAGGAAAGTAATCCCAGACACCAAATGCTGGAAAATCAGCTAAGGGATAAATACAAACTACATATAAAGGGAGAAGTTGTAAGAAATTAAGTCATACATCCTTTCCATGATCCAAAAGCAGAATCTCCAGAAAAATGCCACTTTGTTCAATAGTCAGATTTTCCCTATTCACTGACACTTCAGAACTGTGCAAATGGGATGACACAGCCAGGCGTTGTGGCACATGCCTACATCCCAGCATTTGGGAGATTAAGGCATGGAAATCACTACGAATTCAAGGCCTAATTCACATAGTGAGTTCAAGGTCAGTCTGAACTACATAGCAAAATCCCATCTAAAAACAAAAACAAAAACAGAAACAAAAACAAAAAACCCAACTTCCCCCCCCAAAAAGGGTATCTGATATCAGTTCAGAGGTCAAAAAACTAAGCCTAAGAGTAAATATCAGTAGATATGGAAACTTTACCTGTACCATACATTTCTTGTATTTTATGTAATTATAGTTAACATTCAACATGAGTCTTTGAATGTTTCTTTCAATAAAGAGAGATGAGAGGCTGATACCTACTTAAGTCCCAGGAACTATTTTGGGTTTCAAAATAAAATGTTATATAATATCTTGCTTAAAAAAAAAAAAGCCAATTCACAGTGGTATAAGCGCCTGCCTAGCAAGTGCAAGGTCCTGAGTTCAATCCCTGATATAAAAAAAAAAAAAGCCAATTCACAAAGAGATCCCTCTCAAAAGGTGAAAGAATGTAAAAGCTGAATTCCACAGGTCTAATGGGATCAAACATCAGAAGACAGCAGCCTGAGGATCCAGTGATCTTGGTGAGCTAGCACCAAGCTTCACAGACTCAAAAAAGGGTTGCTTATCCAGTGATGAAGAAGGGCTGCCTGGTAAACCCCAAGAACTGCACTGTCATTAAGTGAAAACCTCCTGCTATCCAGTTCAACAACAGAGGTTGAATCCTCATTACTCCCAAGGCAAGAATACTGGAAAAGTAATCTGAGAATGGCTCTTGAGGTATAACTCATCCACTTCAGTTAAACAGATCTGTTCCTCTTAAGAGCTGAAGGTGGAGCTCAGTGGTAGAGTGCTTGCCTAACATGTATAAGACCCTGGATTCAATCCTCAGTATTGAAGGAAAAAAAAAGTTCCTCTTAAAATTCTATGTTGGTATTATTCACATGAAAATCAGATAAACTGCAAAGGAAGGGTCACCAGACAAGTCAGAGTGACAGCTCTGGAAGGGATTAAAGGTCACAGATGCTAGCACTGTTATATTTCTCAATCTGGGTGAAGCTTAGGCACATGTGTGTTCTCTAATTTTGAATTATACATTTCTTTTGTGCACTTTGCTATAGGCACTAAATTTCAAAAAAGGGGGTCTGAGAATGTTTACTCTGTGTATGTGTTTGTGGTTGAACACAGAGCCCTATGCATGTTAAACTATATCCCCAGCCCCTTCTCCAAAAAACTTGTATTTTTTTCAGCTGCATCTACATGCATTACTCGTTATAATTTGTATTTCAGTAAATTACTTCCACTTTTTTGTATTAACTCATGGGTAAGCACTCTCACTGTGTCCTTCCTTTCATAGTTAAAATCTACATAACAAAGCCGTGTCTCAATTTCATATGCCCTCTTATTTACAAGCTGATGGTAAATAAACATTAAATATGAAAAAGTACTGAGAAAAATGACTATCATCTCTATAATATATAACTTCAATCTAACATTTTAGACAAAAAATATGCAAAGTACTAAATTATCAACATACATTATTGATAGAAAAAGTGTAATTATCAGCTTAGCAAAACCAAGGACCAGCCTTGCGCATATAAGCAGTACCAATTCATCATTCTCATGGCATGGAAGATGAAAACACTGGATTCTGTTCACCATTTAAATACTGATAGGTGTGAGGTACATAAGTAAATAGCTGTTAGCAATTTCAAAAAACTTGCAGTCAGAAGGTAGAAAAGTACCAAAAGCTACTCAGAATATAAATTATGCTAAGCAAATTATCACACTAATTATCAAGACTTTTTTAAAAGATAAAAGGAGAACCCCGGTGGCAGGCTAGAAGAGGGAGGAAGGGAAGAGGCAATCAAAAGGAGGAGATGGATAGAGAGGAAAGGGAAGAAAAATAAACTCAAGACAGTAATAAAGAAGAGAGATATGGAATCCAGCAACACAACTATGGAAGGCCACTGAGGCCCATTCCCAAAGATGGCAAAAGGGTCATACAAGCATTCAAAGACAAGACAGCCATACGATTTCTGAGCTCGGTGGTAAGGATGTGTTTTGCAGCAATCAGAAGCTCCTTCCTGAGGTGTGCAGTCTCTGCTGGACAATTTGAGAGTAACTGTAACATTCCTTTCACCATCTGCTGAGAATACTTGGTCACCAACTCCTGTCAAAAGGATAAAGCCACGAAGTCAACTGCCAAAAAGATGTGAAGAAAAACTCAAATTCCGTCAGCTTTTTAAAAATTCAGTAAGGAGCTGGGGAGATAGCTCAGTGGCACAGTGCCTGCCTGGCAAGCACTGGGTCTTGAGTTTGAGTCTCGGTACAAAAAAAGGAAAAAGAAAAGAAAATTCAGTAAGACTAAGTTTGACTAAATAACCCTCATGAAGTTACAGGCCTACTAAGCAGACAATATCCAAAAAGTTTTAACTGTTGTGTATGCATGCATAAACACTGCCATAGCAGAAGATGTATGGCAACATAAGTAGGCCTTCTCTTGCACAATGGGATTATGGATGCTATCTGTACTTTTTGTGTACCTTTCCTAGTGTCAATAGTGAGTATGTATTATTTTCTTACTGGAGGAAAAGTAAATGTGGATAAGAGTTTAAAATGTACTCTTTAGTCATCCCATTAATGTTAGTCATGAATGACACCAGAGACTACAAAAACAGCTTAGCATAACTCTTAATTACAATCTCCTTTTTAAAGTATTTCAGAAGCCAGGCGTGGTGGCACACGCCTTTAATCCCAGCACTCAGGAGGATCATTGTGAGTTTGAGACCAGGCTGGGCTACAAAGTGAGTTCAAGGCCAGCCTGAACTGCATAGTGAGACACTGTCTCAAAAAATAAGGCCAGGGATTTAGCTCAGTGGCGTAAGCGCCTGCCTGGTAGATGCGAGATTATAAGTTTGATCCCCAGTACCAAAAAAAAACAAAAAAAAAAGTATCAGTCAGAAACTGATTCACTCAACCATCAAGGGGTATAAAAATCTCAATCAGGTAAAACAAATGCTCTACTTCCTTACTGTAAATTATCACTAATTAAACCCATCGCAACAGAAAAAAATTTACAAAAGCTTTCAAAGGTAGTTTTTTTTTTTTTTTTTTTTTTTTGCGGCACCGATGATTGAACTCACAACCTCGTGCCTGCCAGGGCAGGCGCTTAAGGCACTGAGCCAAACTCCTGACCCTGGTTTTTTGAGGCAGGGTCGCACTGTGTAGCTCAGGCCGGCCTTGCGCTCGAGTTGTAGCCCAAGCCGGCCTCGAACTCACAACGCTCCGCCTACCTCAGCCTCCCGAGTGCTGGGATTAAAGGCGTGCACCACCACGCCCGGCTCTATTTTTTGTTTTTTTGAGACAGAATCTCACTATGAAGTTCAGGTTGGCCTCGAATTTGCAGCGATCCTCATGCTCCAGCCTCCCAAGAATCACCACTCCAGGATGGTAGTTTTTATTCTAAACAATTTAGCATATGCTTTTAATTTTTCAGAGGTAAAAAAAATTTTTTTTTTTTTTGCGTCACCAGTGATTGAACTCACAACCTCGCACCTATATAAACAGGCACTTAAGTCACTGAGCCAAACTCCCTGCCCTGGTTTTTTTGAGGCAGGGTCGCACTATGCAGCTCAGGCTGGCCTTGTGTTCGCGTTGTAGCCCAAGCCAGCCTCAAACTCACAAGGCTCCTCCTACCTCAGCCTCCTGAGTGCTGGGATTAAAGGCGTGCGCCGCCACACCCAACTCTACAGGTAAAATTCTTATAAAAAAAACAATGAATTATAATTCCATTGCTATGGAACAGGTAAGAACTAAATGTATTCCATACTTTAAAAATCAAGACTGACTATACAAGCTGGGCATGGTGGCACACACCTATAATCCCAAAACTCCAGAGGCTGAGGCAGGGAGGATCACAAGTTTGAGGCCAATCTGGCTACATAGTGAGTTCAAGGCCAGCTCGAAGTACATACTGAGACCCTGTCTTGAAAAAATAATGAAGGACCTACTCTATCAGAATTCTGACTGGTGGGAGATAACATCTAATGTTTTTCCTTCAAGTTCTTTTTATTTAAGTAAAGATGAACCATAACGACTCTTACAGGTGTCAAACCTTTTGATTTGGGTGGGCAGCAGTAAGTGAAGAGGAATTGTTTTGAATGTCATATAAAATAATATAATTAGTGTAAGTAACAAAACTTCTTTTGTATGTGTATATGTTTTATTATAACATAAAAAAGAACAGTAGGTCTTCAGGCTGTCATGTTGGACAGATCTCCTACAGGCTCCTCAAAAAAGCACCCAAAACTACCTTCACGATTTTATTTTGTAATGCCATTTGTAAGTTCCACCTCCTCTACACCTATCTGCCTTATATATTATAACTTCTAACATCAAGTCAACGAACCAAAATATGTTCATATGGAAATCTATATGCAAATGTTTACTCACAGGAGTTTTAATCCTAATAGCCAAAAATAAAACAGGCAAATCCATCAAGACAAAAAATACATTACTCAGCCGGGCGTGGTGGCGCACGCCTTTAATCCCAGCACTCGGGAGGCTGAGGTAGGCGGAGCGTTGTGAGTTCGAGGCCGGCTTGGGCTACAACGCCAGCGCAAGGCCGGCCTGAGCTACACAGTGCGACCCTGCCTCGAAAAAACCAGGGCTGGGAGTTTGGCTCAGTGCCTTAAGCGCCTGCCCTGACAGGTGCGAGGTTGTGAGTTCAATCCCTGGTGCCGCAAAAAAAAAAAAAAAAAAAAAATACATTACTCAATGCCAATACCAGGGGGTGGGGGAAGAATAAGTGACTCCTAATAGGTACAGGGTTTCTTTCAGGGATGATAAAATTATTTTAAAATTGTACAGTGGTGACAGTTGCACAGATCAGTGAATACGCAAAATACTGCTCCATTTTATGATATGTAAATTATACCTCAACAAAACTGGCTTGTTTTCTTTTTGGTGGGTTTTTTTTTTTTTTTTGTCTTTTTGTTTAGGCTGGCCTTAAACTCATTTTGTAGCTCAGGCTGACCTCAAATTTGCAGCAATCCTCCTGCCTCAGCCTCCCGAATGCTGGGATTACAGGCATGCACCACCATACCCTGTATTTATAAAGCTGCTTTTTAAAAAACTGGAAACAACCTAAATGTACACGGATCGGTGAATGGCTAAATCCATCATGGTACAACCAGAAAACAGAATACTACTGCATGGGACTAAACAGTGTCATCCCCACCGCCACCAAATTTATATTAATTTCACAACCCCAATATAATGGAGGTTTTAGGAGGTGAAGTTAAATGACATCATAATGCGAGGATATAATCTCCCAAGACTATGGCCTTATAAAAGAAAAACAGAGCCACCTCTTCACTACAGAAGAGCAAAAAGGCCACCTTTGGCAAGGGAAGAAGAGCTCTCACTAGAAATCAAAACCTGTTGGGACCTTAACCTTGGCTTTTACAGTCTCCAGAACATGGAGAAAATAAATCTGAGTTGTTTAAACCATTTAATTAATGGTATTTTATTAAGGTGGCTGAGCAAACTAAGACAAATAGGCAGCAATAAAAATATGTCATCTTGATAAAATAACAAGGATGAATCAATCTCAGCATTATTGCTAAGCGAAAGAAGCCAGTATTGGCAAAGTACATTCATTATATACTAAATATATATATATGACATTTACAGGAACTGAAAAAGGCAAAAGTATTGGAACAGAAAACAGATTGGGGTTTGTCAGGAACTACAGATGAAAGAAAGAAATTGACATGAAAAAAATGTATGCAAGGAAATTTTTTGGAGTGATTAAAATATTCTGTATCTTAATGTATTTGTGGTTATCAACTGTAAGCAACTGTCAATTCAAAGAAATGTACACTCACAAAAGATAAATATTATATGTAAATTATACAGAAACAAAAGTCATTGAACTCACCTGATAAATTCTGATGATATAAGCTAAAAATGACAGTGTTTTAATCTGGGCAGCAATGAAGTCAGCATATAACTCCTTGTTGTAAAGCTTATGCTGCCTGAGTGGGAAATGAATAAAATTTACAGTATTAACCCTCACTCTTTAGGTGATGTTAGTATTAATTAACTGCCTATAACAATGACTAAGCCCACAAGTTTGCTTATTTCTACACAGACCAGAATAATACTTTTACAAAGGTCCAAAAAACAAAGAGTTTAAAGGGCCCAAACCAAACAGCTCACCAAACCATTGCATAGCAGTTACAATGTGAATTCTGTAAAGCTGATGGTAGACTGATCCACCCCAACACAGAGTATTTGTGTACCTTCCATGCTCAATGCAAGCCCTGTGTTAGGTCCATGAGGTTGTTTGAAATGACCCCCATCAGATCCTGTCCTCAAATGACTTAGCAGATAAGTCAAGAGTAAGCCATAGAAGTCTTAAGAAGAATACTATGAAACTTGAAAAAGGTTCCAAAGGATAAATAAGGCTGAACTGTTCAGAAATTCAGGGTGCCGGGCGTGGTGGAGCACGCCTTTAATCCCAACACTCAGGAGGCTGAGGTAGGAGGAGCGTTGTGAGTTCGAGGCTGGCTTGGGCTACAACGGGAGCATAAGGCCGGCCTGAGCTACATAGTATGACCCTGCCTCAAAAAACTAGGGCCAGGAGTTTGACTCGATGGCTTAAGCGCCTGCCTGGCAGGCGTGAAGTTGCGAGTTTGATCCTGGTGCCGCAAAAAAAGAAAAAAAAAAAACAAAAATTCAGGATGATAGGTGAGGGGGCACAGAGGTAAGGAACACCACAGCACTCATGCTAAAAGGAACAACCAGAGCAGGGGCTTGATGGTTAGCAAAACCTGGATATCCCAGTGAGTACAGTAATGTCTAAGGACACTTCTAAATTTATAAGATAACAGAAATCAAAACATCACATCTTTTCAAAATGAGGAACTAAAATAACTATAGCTATTACTACTGAAACACAAGTTCAAAAAGTCAAAATTCCATATAATTTTACGACAATTTTAACACTCATCATTTTGATGTTGTAAGAATGACAGTACCAAGTGCATTACTATATATAAGTAAAGCACTGAGGCAGTCAGTTATGTCACTATGCAGAGAAATCTCACCTGGCTTGTGCAGATACCTGAATTGCAATGGTATTCATGATCAAGGGCACAAATTCAGCAACAACATTGTGGATATTCAGTTTGTAGAGCTGAAAGAAAACGTATCAGATTTTCATGCTTTCACAGCAAAAATTACCTGGCATACCAAAGAAACTACAGAAGTCATTACATCAGTTAGCCTGTATATTATATTTTGTTGCAGAATATTAGCTGTGAATTTTGTCATAAAGAAGACAAAAAACACAAGAAACAAGCAATATACATACCTGGTACATTAATACAACAATAATAGGCAATTCTGCCAATACTTTTAAAGAAAGTGATCCTCTAGGGATGATGGAATGCTGTAAGAAAGAAGCAGAATTTGATTTTCACTGTGGTATTTACAACAGCCCAATCATTGTCCCACTACACATCAATGCACTGAAACAAAGAGAACACTGACACATCTTTGTAAATATATAATGAAAGATCCAAACTATTTGGAAAGCAAAGTCAAAGAACTGCCATTGAACATAGTTTTTATATTTTCTATCATAACCACTTCTAATAAAAACTTCAAGAAAATCTATCAAAAGATTCAAATCACGTAAGAAAATTTTAAGCTAATATTTCTATTTAAAAGAATAGCAAGAAGCCAGGTGTGGTGGCGCACACCTTTAATCCCAGCACTCGGGAGGCTGAGGTAGGCGGAGCGTTGTGGGTTCGAGGCCGGCTTGGGCTACAACTCGAGCGCAAGGCCGGCCTGAGCTACATAGTGCGACCCTGCCTCAAAAAACCAGGGCCGGGAGTCTGGCTCAGTGCCTTAAGCGCTTGCCCTGGCAGGCGCAAGGTTGTGAGTTCAATCCCCGGTGCCGCCAAAAATAAATAAATAAATAAATAAATAAATAAAAGAATAGCAAAAAAGCATCAAAAAGTATAACTGATCAGCAGTTTTACTGAAAGATATTTATAAAGACAAAATGTTTATAATGAATGTTTAAAAAAAAAACCTAACTTAAGAACTCAAAACAGGTAAGGAAAATGTTATACCCAGAATACAAACGGACAACAGACATGAACAGATTAGGAAAAAAACAAAACAAAACAAAAAAAACAGCGAGGGGGATTATATACAGAAAAGTTCTAAACTCAAAGAGCAAAGAAATAAAAGCTTCACCTAAAATTTAGTTTCTTGTTCGTCTTAGCACAAACTGAAACAATCTTTTTTTTTTTTTTGAGACAGGGTCTTGCTATGTAGCTCAGGCTAGCCTTGAACTCACAATAATCCTCCTGTCTCAGCCTCCTGAGTGCTGACAAAATGCAACATTTGGCGCAGCCATTTAAATTAAATAAATGAGTGATAAAATATTCTTAATCATAAGAATACAAGTCATGATAAAAACCACAATACATATTACTTCTGCAGCAGACACTAAAAAAGCCAGGTGTGGTGGCGCATGCCTTTAATCCCAGCATTTGGGAGGCTGAGGCAGTCTAGGCTACAAAGTGAGTTCAAGGCCAGCCTGAACAGCATAGTGAGACCCTGTCTCAAAAAACAGGACTGGGGATTTAGCTCAGTGGTGTAAGTGCCTGCCTGTCAGGCTTGAGGTTGTAAGTTTGATCCCCAGTACCAATCAATCAATCAATCAAACACACAATAACCTGCAAACAATTCCACAAAATTCCCGCAACACAGGATTCAC
Source organism: Dasyprocta punctata (assembly GCA_004363535.1). Classification (NCBI taxonomy): domain Eukaryota; kingdom Metazoa; phylum Chordata; class Mammalia; order Rodentia; family Dasyproctidae; genus Dasyprocta; species Dasyprocta punctata. Next base: position 193,331 of record RJWM01000582.1, read on the forward strand.
AAAAATCCCATGACGTGGGTTTTTCAGATAAAAAGAAAAATAAGATGGGAATGCAGGCCAGGGATTTAGCTCGGTGGCATAAGCGCCTGCCTGGCAAGCACAAGGTGGTGAGTTCGATCCCCAGTACCAACAACAACAAAAAGACTGGAATGAAGGTTTACACCTTTCTTTATGCCAGAAAATCACAGCAGTGGATGGAAACACTGCCCCAAAGCTCTGTGCCCCAGAGCCCATGCTCTAAGTTACTCAACTACAATTTTATCTGTTTCAGGAACTTCATCAATGTCAAGACCCAGTGCTGCTCAGGCAGGGGTACACAACTGTAATCCCAACACTCAGGGAGGCTGAGGCAGGAGGACTGCTATAATTTGAGGCCTGCCTGGGATATAATATAGTGAGTTCAAGGCCAGCCTGAGTTACACAGTGAGAGTTTGTCTCAAAACACAGAAATAAAAAACTCAATGCTAAGAAGAAGGACAGAAAGAATAGAGCCCCATAAAGCTGGTCTGCTGATGTTCCCTGCAGGAGATTCTGGGATTCTGGGGACAAGTTCATCTTTACATCCTAGCATCAACAGAGCCCAATGGTTCACATATACCATTCTCGGTTGCACGACAGAACCAGTAATACTCTGCCAGGCACACACATTTATTTACCTTAATTAAATGCCTCTAAGTATTTAAGAAAAAGAAAACCTTAACCATCTAAAATGTCATTATTTCATTTTTTTCTTCAACCAACTCCAGGGGCAGCGGATGAAAACAACAAAAACAAAAACAACTCAGTAGAGCAGCTGAAAATACTTACTGTCCGTGTCTCACTGTCCTCCCGCTCAGGACTGACTTTCACAGCAACTGTGGTTATCATGCCAACCATTTCTGGAGGAGGCACTGTGTTCTCAGGGATCACCTGAGGGTTCTCAAAGTAGCGGTTCTAAGTAAAGAGAATAAAATTTGTCCTAAAGTCAAACACAAAATGTATCTGACATTTTGTGGAAGAAACCAAAATGTTTGCAGAGTTCTTAACAATACAGGGGAAAAAATGTAATGATATATAAAAATACAGACAATATATAACACTTTTCCCAAAAGGCTTCAACATTATGAGCTTTACCATATATAATATGCACAAAGTGAAAAACAACAAAATCTTAAATGTCAATCATTGCTGGCAAGTCAGAATTATGGTTGAAGTATTTTCTGCTTTTTTCCGAAATCTTTCCAGCAAAAATACATTGCTTCTATGTCAAAAATATTTAACCTTAATAGAGAAATCTAAAGAACTTTTTGAATGACTGATTTATCAACCTAGATTTTAACTATCACTAAACATTCCCCATCCTAAAATTAATAAAAGACTGCCTTCCTCCAATTTTTCCTTCAAGCAAATTGTTCTAAATTTCCTTTGGAATAAAGAAATAATAAACACAACTAATAAATTCAAACTATAGTAAAAAACATACCACTACTTTTGGAAGTTCCTTGTAAATTTGTTTCACAAAATCCAAAAAATGATGAATCTGAAAAAAAAATTTTTTTCATTATAGTATGTTTACAGAAAATGGTTAAAATTAAGAAAAACCTTAAATCTTAATACATAAAGAGTTCGGGCCAGGGATATAACTCAGCGGCACAGCTCCTGCCTGGCAAGCATGAGGTCATGAGTTCAATCCCCAGTACCAAGGGGAAAAAAAAAAAAAATACGTAAGAGCTCATAAAACACATAAATGCCAGACAAGATACAGGTAAGAAAACAAAAGGAAATACAAAAGACCAATAAACAGAAATAGCAAAAAAAAAATTTCAAAAAAATTAAAATTAAAACAAATGCCACTTTTTGCCTTTCAAAATAATATACAATGCAAGAAAGGTGTGAGAGGAAATTTCTCATATTACTAAAAACAAGAATCATAAACTGCTGAAACCTTTCTAGCAATCAACTTAGCAATGTAGTATGTATCAGTAGCATTAAAACATTAACATCTTTGACTCAGGAACTCTACTTTTATACACCTAGTCAATGATATAACTTGAACCATAAAGATATTCAGTAACAGCTATAGAATAAAAACTTGAAATACCTTAAATATCTAGAAATAAGGACACCCATATTATCTAGCCATTAAAACCTATTTAAGATTGGGAAAAGGCTTACATATAATGTGAAGGTAAAAACAAAAAATGTTATACACAGTATTATCACAATTATATGGAAAATATACATTTTAAAAAAAAGGAAAGGAAATCATCCAGATACTAAATACTTGTACTGTTAACCCTGCTGTGTGTGGTCATGGGTCAGGTGTTACCCCTTAACAATATGTAAGGAGAATCTGTACCTCTCAGATCAGCTGTGACCTCAGAAGGCTAAGATGGCAGGAAGTCTTATTTCAACCTTATGCTTTCGACTGACATTCTACAACAGGAACTAAGGTTATCCTAAGAGAAGATATTCTTGTAATTATGACTAACACAGTTTGGTTATTGCTTACTATGTAGGTAACCACTGAGCTAAGAACTTTTATATCTAATTCGTTAGACATTTTGAGGACATACTCTAATTATCCCCATATTATTAAAAAAGGCTCCAAAAGGCAAGGAGCTCACCCAGTGTCACTGAAGAGTTAAGAGAGCTGAGAGCCAAACTCAGCTCTAACTACAGAACTCTCATCTTAACCCTGGTCCAACATACCATGATTGGAGCCTTCTGGCACATCAACTCAAAGGTATTGCCAGTTTGGGTGGTTAATACATTTCAACTACAGACAAATTCAGCAAAATACTGATACACACATTCAAAATAAAGTCCCAGTAAACCCATAAAGAATTGTCCTCGATTTAGGATATGTATTTTTTGTGTGTGTGGCACTGGAGATCGTACTTACAACCTTATGCCTGTCAGGCAGGTGCATAAGCCGCTAAACCAAACTCCAGGCCCTAAATTTTTGAGACAGGGTCGCACTATGTAGTTCAGGCTGGCCTTGTGTTCACATTGTAGCCCAAGCCGGCCTCAAACTCACAATGCTCTGCCTACCTAAGCCTCCCGAGTGCTGAGATTAAAGGTGTGCACCACCACGCCCAGCTGATTTAGGGTATGTTTTCTATACTTCATAGCAGTACTTGTTGAGTCAACTCCAAAAGAGTTAATTTACATAACAGAAGAAACCTGTTGACACCTTAAGAATTCTATCAATAAATAACTTACTTCTTGCGTGATTGGCGGCCTGAACTGTTTGTGTAGTTCAATAATTATTCTTAGGCAAATAAGAACATTTTCTTCATTTTCCGTCTTAAAAAAAAAAAAACATTTAAAGTTATACTTCTGAATATTTAATCTCCCAAAATAAATTCCCTAAGCATTTTCTGCATACATACCCTCCATCAACCAACTTAAAAATAAACCAGCTCAAAGGCAACCCACCAGCAAGCTCTGTGTGAATACAACTGACAGATGAATGAACTGGTGTGTATGGCAAGTCACACCATGAACTAACTAATGTCTTAATGGCCACACTGACACTATTCACTGGTTAGAAATTCTACACCTGATTTCATGTGATAACTCATAGTCAAAACATATATGCACTAGAGTCGGGCGTGGTGGCACACGCCTTTAATCCCAGCACTTGGGAGGCTGAGGTAGGCGGAGCGTTGTGACTTCGAGGCCAGCTTGGGCTACAACGCAAGCGCAAGGCCGGCCTGAGCTACACAGTGCGACCCTGCCTCAAAAAACCAGGGTCAGGAGTTTGGTTCAGTGCCTTAAGTGCCTGCCCTGGCAGGCGCGAGGTTGTGAGTTTAATCCCTGGTGCCGCAAAAAAAAAAAAAACATATATGCACTAAAAATATACTATATTAAATTATCTTCAGGCTGCATGTATAAGATTTATATGAAACAAGTGAATTTTGTTATTTACACTTGCACTGTACCTCAAATATTGCAAAATCCAAAAAAGTCCAAAACACTTCTGGTGTTAAGAATTTTTTTTTGTTCACTTTTTGTTTTTTTGAGACAGGGTCTCACTACGTAGTTCAAGCTGACCTTGAACTCACTTACTATGCAGCCTAGGTTGCCCTCCAACTCATGGCAAGCCTCCTGTCTCAGCCTTTCAAATGCTGGGATTACAGGTGTGCACCACCACGCCCAGCTCTGGTGCTAAACACTTTGGTTAAGAGATATTCAACCCAGCTGGGCGTGGTGGCACATGCCTCTAATCCCAGCACTCAGCAGGCTGAGGCAGGGGGATCATTTCCTGTTGAGACCAGCCTGGGCTACAAAGTGAACTCAAGGCCAGTCTGAACTGCACGGCGAGACACTTGCAACAAAACACGAACAAACAAAAAAAGGGATATTAAACCCATACTGCTAGACTAGGAAAAAACAGACTACTATTAGGCATCCACCATGGATTAGACCTCATCTTAAGTACTTCACAAATGCTCTTTAAGTGAGGGGTACCACCCACATTTTACTTGTGAGGAAGTGAAGCCTCACAGAAGTTAAGCAACACGGCTTCATGCTATGGGTACAAAGTGGCAAGAGTCAAGATAGAAATTCAGTTCTATCCCATTTCAAAGCTTATGTTTCCAAGAGGCCCCAAAACACAATAGAATTCTAAATACATCAAGACTAAGACAGAGAAACAATTTGAGGACTTTAACAGATACCAATTAGATTCACCCCAAGAATTCAAGACCTTCTTTACAAATACCTGCTATTGTAAAACATTTGCTTGAGATATACATGACAGAAAACACAACACAAATGAACTCTTTGCTGAGTTTGATAACTATCAGTCAACACATCTGCCACACATATTTCACCATGTCTAGTAAAAAACTCTCCAATTAGGTACGGTACTCTTTCTTAATGAAAGGAAAATAGGGAAAAGGGAAGAAAAACTTACTCATGTGAATAAAAACTTCAGCGAAAGGAAAACAGTTGTATAATACTAGATTTTACTGTAAGAAAATCACTCACAGTTTTGAACATGTCTATACAGTAAGAATTAACTTTCAAAGGTTACCTCTAAAAAGCGAAACATCACAGATAAAACGTTTTTTGTATGAGGACGAAGATGTTCATTGGTTGGTATTCTATGAATTATTTCAAGTACTAGCTTCCGCAGTTGCTGATAAGAAAAAATGAAAACATTAAGATAAAATCCATCAAAGAGTTCCAATTGTCTCATATGCTACATGTATCATGGGTATCCAGCACCTAATGGTAACTACCACAAAACCAGATGAGTCCAATTTAAGCTGAGTGTGACATGGCACCCCTACAATCCCAGGTACTCAGCAGGTTGAGGCAGGAAGGTGAAAACTTCACAGCTCACCTGGGCAACTTGTAAGACCTTGTCTCAAAATAAAATTAAAAAGGACTGAGGGTGTAACTCAGTGGTGGAGCACTTGCTTGATATATGCAAGACCTTGCATTCAATCGCCAAGTACCACACACCAAAAGAAACATCGAAGATAGATCTAATTTTAGAAAGACATTTGTAAATTACTCAAATCTAATCCAAAATATGTACTCAAAATCATTATTTTCAGCATTTCTACAACTGTGTACCAAAATCAATGAAACTAACTTTGGCTGTCAAAACTAACCAGTATTTCCACCAGAAGGACAAGTGTGCAAAAAACAGAACACTAGCTGGGTGTGGTGGTGCACGTCTTTAATCCCAGCACTCGGGAGGCTGAGGTAGGTGGAGGGCTGTGAGTTCCAGGCCCACTTGGGCTACACCATGAGTGCAAGGCCAGCCTGAACTACACAGTGCAATCCTGTCTCATAAAACTAGGGCCAGGAGTTTGGCTCAGTGGCTTAAGCACCTGCCTGGCAGGCACGAGGCTGAGTTCAATCCCTAGTGCCAAAAAAAAAAAAAAAAAAAAATACCACTTCAAATGAAAGAGCAAAACAAACTCAACTTGTTTTGTTTTTTGAGACAGGATCTCACTCTGTAGTTCAGGCTGGCCTCGAACTCATGATGAACCTCCTGTCTCAACCTCCTGAGTGCTGAGATTACAGGAGTGCACCACCACACCCAGCATCAAACTGAATTTATAATCTTCCCTTACAATCTCAGCTTTGCTCCCATAATGCAATCTCCAATAACTTTGATCCTAAAGACTAGTTACATCATAAACTGTATTAAGCTTTCATGATTCCACCTATGGGGCTGACAAATACAAGGTAGGTCAAATATGTAACTTCCTAAACTCGTACAAAATTAAAATATCTGAACTAGCAATATTTCACTGGTATTATGGCAATTTTTTAAAGTCCTTTTAAAGACAGCCAAGCTGAATTAGTTATAGACAAATGGTATAATAGGACTACTTCAAAATAAACAAGTTGGGGAGAGGAGTGTGAACAGTGGGGTTGTACAGATAAAATGAAACTGACCATGAGTTATAAAAACTAAAATTAGTAAGACTAGTGTTGGCTGTGGATATGGGAGTGGTGTCATTAAATCATTAGTCTTTCTTAGTATATATTTGACTTTTTCTATAATAAACTGTACACAAATACATCAGCAATTGGCAAACATAAATTGTAAAAGAAGCCAGGCATGAGAACACATGCCTATAATCCCAGCACTCAGGAAGGCTGAGGCAGAAATACCCCAAATTCTAGGCCAGCCCAGGCAATTTAAGAGACGTGAGACCATGTCTTAAAATATAAAATAAGGAGTTGAAGAATGTAACCAGTATAAAGACCCTAAAGTTTGATCCCCAATCAAAAATAAAAACAAAAACAAAACAAAAACAAAAATAAACAGTGAAAGAGATGGCCTAAATAAAATAAACCTCAATATCAATTGAGGAGGTAATAGCTGTGGACCAAGTATTCCACAACAGGCAAAACCTCTTTCTTTCTTGAGACAAGGTCTAGCTATGCTGCCAAATTACCCAGGCGGCCAGGTAATTTCAGCTCCTGTGAGGATAAGGCAAGAGGATTGCAAAAAATTCGAGGCCAGACTGAGCTACAGGGTGATTTCAAGGCCAGCCTGAACTACAAAGCAAGATTCTGTCTCAAAAAAATCAAAATGAAACAAATGTTAAATTAAATTACCCAGGGTGGCCTCTAACTTGTGATTCTCTTGCTCAGTCCCCAGAGTACCTGGGATCACAGGCCTGTACCACCATACTCATCTCACTTTCATTTTTAAATGGAACTGTAACTTTTCTGAGTTGTCTTACATCATAAATGCAATCCAATAGCATGGCATTTCTCTCTCACAGATTCTTTTGAACGGATTACCTGGGCTGGTTTCTCTTGAAGAAACTGGACTTCTCCATCTTGGAGAAATGTAAGAAATCGAGGGATGATGTGTTCCAGGAATGTAGAATACTGAGGAGATGATGTCACATTCTAATTAGGAACAAAAAAAAAATCCCATTAAGTTTTGTGTATACATTTTCATCTCAAACTCATAAAAACCTCAAAAAAATATAAAACATTTTTACAGAACCAACAGTAATTGTGAATATTCTTCGATGCTTTTGTCATAATGAAATTTTATATATACTGAGATGACTGCTGCTTCTGAAATCCAATTCAAGAGAACTGATGGCTAAAATTTACTGTTACAGACAGGAGGTCTCAAAAAAATAAATTAAATAAATAAAATTTGCCGCTAAAAATACAAATGTCACTGCTGACACTGACATTTATTGCAGCACTATTCCCAACAGCCAAGAAACAGAAAATAACTGAACCATACATCAACTGATGAATAGATAACAAAACTGTGGTACGACCCAGGTGTTGTGGCTCATGCCTATAATCCCAGCACTTTAAGAGGCTGAGATAGGAGGACTGCAAATTCAAACCCAGTCTGAGCAATTCTGCAAGCCCTTGTCCCAAAACAAAAAATTTTAAAAAGGGCTGGGAATGTAGCTTAATGTGAAGGTCCTAGGTTCAATCCCCAGTACTGAAGGGGAGAAGAAAAATATGGTACATATACACAATGGAACACTTTCAGTTGAAAAAAAAAAACCAAAAAAAAAAAAAAAAAAAACCCTGAAATTTAAAAATTTTTCACAACAGGATGGAACTGGACATCAAGTTAAGTGAAATAAGATAAGCACTGAAAGACTTAGATGTAAAATCTAAAAAAGCTGACTTCACCAAAGTTCAGAGTTGACCAGTGGTTACCAGAGCCTGAGAGAGTAGTAGGGAGAGAGGGAAGGATGAGGCAAGGCAGAAAAATGCATCTTAAAATACAGCTAGTTTGGAGCACCCTGCTATGCTACGGCACAGTAGGGTGACTCCAGATAACAATAATGTACCATACGTTTCAAAACCACAGAAGAAAGTATTTGGAATGATCTCACAATAAAGAAAGAATATCTTTAACGCAACTTAAACATTATATAACATATGCACGTATTGAAACATCATAAGACGCCACTAATGTGTACAACTTTTATGTCTACGTTATCGGTTAAAAAAATAAAATTTAAATTTTTAAAAGGAAAGGAAGAAAATGCCAATGCGATGGAAAATACTGAACTGGGAGGCCTATTCTAAGCTGGCTCTGTCAATACAAATACAAAACCTCTTAAAGTCATATAGCTTCTAGTGAGTTCAAGGCCAGCTACAGTGGACCCTCAAGTTACCACCTTGACACACGAAGAACTTGGGTTATGACCAGAATTTTAGTTTAACTCACAACCACAGTATTAAGTTATGACCCAAATGCCAGTAGCTTGTGCGTGCAGACGGTCTCAGACAGATTTAACCCTTGAAGAGGATTATAACATTCTGCATTACAACATCCTTCTCCAAATAGGGTTAACAGAGGAATCCTGGGCCAATGTCTGTCTAAGGACACTGCGATCTGCCTGTATACAGGAGAGAGACTTTGAATGCTGTGCACAGAAGCCTGAGCCTTCAATTGACAACCTGAGTTACAACCAGCCCTCGGGATCGAATTGAATTTGTAAACCAAGGGTCCACTATATAACCTTTCCCTCACCTGGGAAATGAAGAGCCTAAACAAACCGACACCTTTTTCCAATCTGAACAGTTAACTTATTAATTAGGTCAACTATTATTAGCTCTAATTTAACCCATTATTTAACTCAGTCCTGATTTTTAAAAGATGAACGGGAAATGAAAACTCCAGTTTAAAGATAATATAGTAAAATGCCTAACAGTTTAGGTTCTGGATCCCACCTAACAAGCGCAAATTACAGTCAGTTAACCTCTCTTTGATACTATTTCATGCCTGCCTTATAGACTAACATGAAGATTACATGAGCTAATGTATCATTATATAGGGCAAATGTTAATCATTCTGTTACTATTATTTACAGGCACCTATGTGCCAAATACTGTGCTAAGTGCCTACCACCGCCCTAACAAAAGCATTATCTACAAAAAAAAGGCTCAGAGAGACTAAAAACTTACCCAATGTCAGAGTTTTAAGTGTATCTAACAATGAAGTTTTCTCCCTTACTGTCTCACTTGTTCACCTGAAAAATACTGAGCACCTATCACGTGCTCAAAGGAGATGAGGCTAGAACTTGTGATCCTCCTGCCTCAGGTTCCCAGAATGGTAGGATTACAAGTGTGCACCACCATGCCGGGTCAGTTAGTTTTTATTCAACAAGTTGCCTAATTTTTCTGCTAATAAACTTAGCCACCAACTTTCTGACCCATATGAATTTTTCATGTGAGTTCTAACTTGTAAATTGCTGTATTTTGTCTTGAAAGACAGTCCAATGTTATGATTTATACCTAGATGTCTTGATTTATACCTAGATGTCCACCAAAAGCCTCACACACTCACACATGGGGCTTTTGGAAAGTGATTATTACTACTGGGGTTATAGCTGACTTGCTTTAGGAGGTGGGGTCCTGTTGGAAGAGATAGGTCATGGATAGAGGCAAGGCCTGGAAGGATTATCTCCCTTCCAGACTCCTCCCTTCCTCTTTGCTCTGACTTTCCGCTTGCTTCCTGCCTGCCTTGCCACAAGTGGCTCCTCTCAGCCACCCATCTCTGCCATTCTAAGCTGACCTATGGACTGAAACATGGGCCAAAATAAAACTTTCCACTAAGTTGTGGGTGTCAGATATTGTGTCTCAGCAATGAAGAAAGTAACTTAGACACCCAATTATTTAGTCTAAAATTTTATCCCTGAATAAAGAAATGAATCACTAAAAGTCCCAAAATTAGAGGCAGCTTTTTTATATTGAGCTTACTTCTTTGAAGTATTTTTTTGGGTGGTAGGGATGATAATTTAGAAAATGCCTACTGATGGGCATTTTAGTACTTAATTGAAGAGTTCAGTCAAGTGATTTTCATTAAAGATAAATACTTAACCAGATTTCAAAAATCACAAGGAAAAGACAATTACACGGCTTCACTAACTTTTTTTTTAGAAAAAACTGGAAAAACTTTATAGGAAGAATAGAATGTATGACCTTTGCCTTTGAAAATGTCTTGATAGAGATGTTCTATATTATTTCTCATGTTTATCTCCCTGATATTCTTCAGTACTTCAAGGAATTTATATGTGAATCATTTTTATTTTACATCTTTTTTGAGCATTCACTGTTCTTCAATTTGCCTTGAATGTTCCATTAGCTCTTCCTCTTCACATTCTATTTTTTCCTTTTCTATTTTTCTTTTCTTCTTTTCATTCTCTATTTGTATCCTTCCCAACTGCTTCTAGTGTTTTTCCTCCCTAACATGAGCCTTCATCTGTTGTACTTCAATAGTATCAATCAGGCTTCCATTTTCACAGATAGTTTGTGGTTTCCCACACATACAGCCAAAATCTGCTGATTCTCAATCAAGATACAATCAAAATAGAGCTTAGTCCATGGGCTTGTTTCTGCAGGTTCACAGGCTGCCCTAGAATTCAGCCTCTCCAGTAAACCTGTCAGAACCACAGTTCTCTCATGGATTCCTTCAATAAAATGCAGAATGCAGGCTTACCCTCTTTTACCTCCCATCTTTTTATGTTTAACAGCTTGCTTTAGCAGCTTGGACTAATAAAGAGAAAAATCCTTAACTACATCTCCAAATAGCCCAGGATTTTCTTCTCAGATCAGCCCAAGGTAAACAAGTCCTCAAAAATGTTAATTAACCTTTAATCCCAGCACTCGGGAGGCTGAGGTAGGCAGAGCGTTGTGAGTTCGAGGCCGGCTTGGGCTACAACGCGAGTGCAAGGCCAACCTGAGCTACATAGTGCGACCCTGCCTCAAAAAATCAGGGCCGGGAGTTTGGCTCAGTGGCTTAAGCGCCTGCCCTGGCAGGCACAAGGTTGTGAGTTCAATCCCCAGTGCCACAAAA
>RJWM01000583.1:0-51538 GCA_004363535.1 Dasyprocta punctata
TATATATATATATATATATATATATATATATATATATATAAATATATATATATATAAAATATACATATACACACACTACATTTATCAGTTGAAGTGTTTGGTTTAGTGGCATCAAGTAATTCACATTACTGTGTAACCTTCACCACCAACCATCTTCTGTTTGGATAACATTTTCATTTTCCCAAACTGAAATGCTAGACCCATTAAACAATGATTCTTTGCCCCTCCTAACCTCCAGTTCCTGAAAATTTTTATTGTACTTTCGGTTTTCCTTGAGCAACAGTATTTTTAAACATACATACACTGTGCAAGAATACTTGACATATATTTTTAAGAATTTGCTAATTTAGAAAAAAACAATTATCGAAGTGAGGGGAGACTTGATTCTTGTTGATAGATTTTGGGGTATGTTCTTCTAGAGCTTACCAGATACTGTCACCTGAATCTCTAACGCCAGCCTGCAACCCAAGGGTAGACCACCGGAGGGGGACAGTCTAGGCTTACCAAGCCATGGCTCTTGGGACAGCAGGCCCCTAAGAACATAACCAATCTAGGGGGACAGAGATTAGCAGATGGTACTGGCCCTGCTGCTGGGTCCCCCAGCTCTCTACCTTGCTCTCCAGACTTGGGGAGGGGTGGCCAGGTCCCCTGGAACAGCAGAGCCTGGCTAGCCCTAGGATGGTTGAAGGTGAGGCTGTCAGCTTGACTTGGTTTGGGGAAGGAGGAGAAGCGTGACTCAGCCATGAGGCTGACGCCTAGGGAGGTGTCCACAGTGAGGCTCTGTGCAGGCCCTGTCCTCCTGGATCTGAGGGCACTGATTCAGTGCCATGATTTGGTCTCAGCCTCATTTGCTTCACATAATCTTACAGCTGGACAGTAAGGCACAGGATGGGCAAAGGCTAGTTAGGCCATGCAGGAGCTGGGCTTAGGACCACGGGCAGGAGCTGTGTGTGGCTTGCTAAGGCCATACCTGGGAAGAGGACAGAGCAGTGGGGTGGCACTGACCGTCTATGACCAGCGAGGCCCTCTGGGTGGGCTTCTTCCCAGACTTGATGCGGTTCTCATTGATTGCATTTTCAATCTCCTGCAGCTTCTTCAGTGCATTCAGATATGAGGTTTTCCTTTGCTTCTTCAGTTTTTTGCTGACATTGGGGTCACTGGCCAGGCGGCGGGCAGCCTCTGTGATCTGGGACTGGATGGCAAACTCTCGCTCTAGGCGTTCCAGCTCGGCTTCCTGGGGGAGGGGAACACCGGAGCTCTTGCTTGGGGGAGACACTGAGTGGGGAGATAGCCACCTGCCCCTCCCCTGGCCCACACCCCTGCTCCAGGGAGAGGCATGAAGACCAAGCCTTCCTGAGAACTCAGAGCCCTTTGGTTGCCATTTCCCTTCCCCACAGGGCTCGCTTTCTGAACTGCTCTCCTGACATTCTCCTGATGTTAGCTCACACGTGTGCATCTCCCCCCTTCCCACACACGCCCTCCTCTCACATATTCTGTTCCCCAGGTTGGGATGTGCGCTCCCAACCTGTCACCTTCTGGAAGCTCTCTGCAAGCTCCAGCTGTCCTCACACCTGCTACTCCAAGAGAACCCTGCTCCAGCTGTGGGCAGCCCTCTGGTAGGCAGTGGTAGAGCCAGTTTCTCCCTTAGCTCTGTGGTTGAGATCAGGGTCTCCTCCCTCTGTCCCTCCTGGGTAGTTCACTCCCACCTCTGTCCTTTCCTGGGGCTGGGACACTACACGTCAGGCATGCCTGGAGGACTGGACCGAGGCCAGCACCCTGGGCAGCCTGCGTGTAGCTGGCCAGGCTGAGCAGCTGTCTCCGGTGCAGATGTGTGCACATGGGCTGCAAGTGGCAGGAGGAGGCAGCTCATGCACACATGTGTGAGGATTTGGGGCTGATGTAGAATCCCCAAAGTCTCAGGGGATTTCTTCTTTTCCCCAGTGAAGCCCCTCTCATCAAAGCTGGCTCAAGGTAGCACCTGCTATGTTCCGATTTTGAAAGCAGGCTGCTCACTCTCTGCCGTGAGCAAGGGCCAGAATTTTGAGCAGCACCTGGGAACCTGCAGGAGATGGGGACTCGCTGCCAAAGCCCAAACCTCACAAACCCACGACAGACGCATCGCTGGCTTGGCTTCTCCCAGTATTGGCAGTAGCCAGAGAGGGGAAACCAAGTCTCCTACTCTAGGTGGTTCACAGTGACATTGAAGTTTGAAAGAGCTGATGTAACCAGAGGCAGATCACTGCATTTGGTGGCATTGATGTTCGTCCCACAGGGTGGCCCAGTGAAACAGTCCTGCCCCTGTGCACACCACACCAGGCGACACCTCTGCCAGGGACAACCTTCCCTGTTGGATTTCAATTACTTTTGAGCATGTTAAGCCCGAAGCGGGTGGGACCCAGGAGGGAGAACAGAGGTGAAGGCTAAGTGGAAATATTTAGGAGATGATAAACCCCTCTCCCTCCCTTCACACGCTGTCCACATATGTCCTGCCGGAGGAAGGAGATATGGACCTGGACTCCCGCCCGGAGCTTTGAGGGACAAAGACCTTCTGTGATTTGGGCTCTGCCGAGCAGCTGTTCCTGGGCAGTTACGATGGCCTCGGCCCGAGCAGACCCTGCATGCTGTGGGAGCTCAGCACAAACCTTGACATTTTAACCTGGCAGTGGTTATGTGACCAGGAAAGGGGGTCACGACGCCAGGAGAACCCAGAGTGATGACACACCCAAGGGAGGACTCTATGGAGTGGAGCAGGAGCCTGATGGAGCACGGGGCACTGACTAAAAGTAGGGATGCATTTTAGAGTTTAAGTGCCAGGCATCTACCCAATGGCAAGGGGAGTTGGCATCTCTGGAGTTTCAGTGACTGCCGGTCTCCTGAATGGGTCCCTTCCCCGCTGCTTCCTCTCTGCTTACAGCAACTAACGTCTGCTCAAGTGGGGGCTTCGTATGGAGTCAAGTGCATCTCGCATACCAGCTCATTTATTCCTGTGGTAACCCAGAGAGCTAGCATTTGCAAGTTCACAGAGAGGAGCAGCCGGGGATCGCTTTCCTCGGGGCCCACTCGGGTCTGCAATTGTGGCTCGCAGGAGATTCCCAACACCTGCATGGGCCCCAGGGCACCTGGCTCCCTGTCCACCTTCACCCTCATGACAACTGAGCATTGCATTATATGAAAACATGTTTCTCCCAACAACTTTCTTTTTTTTTTTTTTTGCGGCACCGGGGATCGAACTCACAGCCTCACGCCTGCCCGACAGGTGCTTAAGTCACTGAGCCTAACTCCCAGCCCTAGTTTTTTGAGGCAGGGTCGCAGGGTCACACTATGTAGCTCAGGCCGGCCTTGTGCTCGCATTATAGCCCAGGATGGCCTTGAATTCATAACGCTCCACCTACCTCAGCCTCCCAAGTGCTGGGATTAAAGGCGTGCGCCACCACGCCTGGCTGCCAACCACTTTCTGAAGAGACTAAAAACACAGCATCCCCTTTCCCGCTGCCTCTGAGTCCTGACCTCCTACACCTCTGTCTGTGACCAGCATCATGAGCAAGGCTATTCATAATGAACTGGGGGCGATGCTTCCTGAGGTACACTTGAGTTCTCTTGGACCAAAGCTGGATACTCACCACCCAGCCAGTGGTGTAATCCCTTCTTCCTCCCCAAATCTGAATTCTCCAGCCTCAGTCCCGACAATGTTCCATCCAAAGAGGATAAAACACAGTGACACATAGCTGTGTCAAACACAGACAGGTAAGGCCAAGACAGACCAAATGTCTTGCTCATGTTGTTGTGTGATTTTAACAACCCAGTGTATTAGGATCACAGTGGCCAGCAGTGATCTCACCCCAGTGAAGAACCCCTTCCACCTAAGGACACAGCTAAGTTCCCTTCCAGCTTCATGTTTTCTTCCACTGATCAGACATCAGGCACAGCTCTGAGTACAGAGGGCCAGGAACAACACTTGGAAGACAAGGGCACATGGCTGTCCCTGGAATGTTCTCTCTAGACTTGACTTAGCTGCTTGGAGAAGCCAGGTAGTGTTAGGCAAGCCACTCCAACAGAAGTCCAAATGGTTAGTAGGACCAGCGAGCTCATCCTACAAAGGAGCCCACACAGTCATCGGCCAGCTCATCAAGGAAAGGCAGAAAGAAAGATACAGGGATTGAATAGCTGGGAGCCCTAATGCCTGGGGAAAACAAGGACAGCAGAGGCTCCAACACCAGAGGAAGAACACACCTCTCCTTTGGGCAGGATCTTCTGTTCATCCAGCTTGAAGGCTGTGCCTATTCTTCTCCGCACAATGGGCGGCTCCTCCCCAGGGTCCAGCGGGTATTCCACAGGGAGTTTGCCAGTGAGCTCCTGCAATGAATGAAGCACTTTTGCAGTGATTACAAAACAGAGCAGAGCACATGCTGGTTGTCTTTCTTGGACACACACACACACACACACACACACTTCAGTGCCCAGATCAACAAACAGATGAGAAGCATCAGCATGAAGCTACACCCCAATACAATTTCACAAAATGAAATTTCATCTCTCTAAAACATGTGCAAGTGTTCCTTTCCCTACAGACCAGAGGCACTCTGCAGTTTTCCAAAATCAACTTCTGTCCAGTAAATAAAAAGTCTACTGGACTTCACTCCTGTGCAGATCTAATGAGAGTCCTGTGTATCTGCTGTGTACCAAACAAGGCCACACAGTCAGGAAACAGCAGTCAACGTAACTTTGGGGCTTTCTGAACTCTTGCCACTGTGTCCAACATTCCCTACCATCTAAGTTCAAGATATCTTTCAAATGAGTTTTCTTAGGAAGAGCAGTATCTACATGGCCAATCCCAGAAAAGTGCATTATTACACAGTCTGAAGATGGAACTTGGATAGCAATTATTACCTCTGGCCAGTGATAAAGGGACGTGCTGAATTTAGAAGACACTAACCTATATATAATTTAAGAGTTTTAAGAAACTGAAAATGTAATCTATTTAGTTAACAAGGCTTCTAAAAAATCTGTTGTACTTTGGGTTCCGTGATTAATGCTGAATATGTACAGATCAGTGTGAGGCACAGCCAACCCCACTGTGGAGCCAGTCATGAAGTGCGAGAAGCTTCCTAGTCCCAAAGCACTGCAGAAGCTGCCCAGAGACTCAAAGTGCTGCTGGGATAAGGCAGAACTCAGGAGTGTCCTGTTGGGAGCATTTGTCATCCACACAAAATGTTTCCGTGCCAGGCAGTCCAGTGGTGGTGGGGCTCGCATCAGCGGAGGGGACACTGCTTCCCACCTCCTATGTGCTGAATGACCCGGAAGCACGAGCCACACCTTCCTGTCTCCTGTACGTCCCTTTCCATCTTCACAGCACTGGGGATGACCCCTGGACTTTGGTCCTCCATGTAAGCGACTCAGAGCACAGTGGCCCCCTGTCTGAGTCTGACACTCTCCGCAAGCATTCTTCCCCATGCTTGTCTTTCTTTTTGAAGACATGTGGTTCAGATGTCTCCCAAGTAGCCATGCATTTATTCTACAGTTTTTTAATTGGCTCTGCTCAGAGTCTGTTGGTAAAGAACGCAACCTACGGAAGGTTCTGTATTATCAGGATGTTTCTGTTCGTTTTATCTTGAAACATAAAAAAGAAGAGCAAAGTTGTTAACAATGTCATGAATTTATAATGCGAAAGTGTTTGTGGTTTTAAAACAAAATATTTTTTAAATGAGGCTACCAATTTTTCACCAGCAGCCTTAAGGTACCCAAGTCAAGATCTTGGTTCTACAGACATTTAATCTGATTTTCTATGTAACCAGAGCCGTGTGGCACAGGATAATTTAATGCCCTGCTGTGGGGTCTCTCTTTATATTCTGCCAAAAGCTCACACTGTACCCCAGTCTGGATGCTCTGCTTCCCACGAGTCAAACAGAGCTTCCTGGCCCCTGAGCGGAGAGGAGCTGCCCGAGAAGAGCGTCAGCAGCAAGGCCTCTCAGCCCTGCTCCAACAGCCTAGTCAGAAGCGGTGGGCAGAAGGGTCTTGTCGGGATCTTTCTTCGGCTTCTGCTATGATTCTGCTGTCAACACTCAGAGAAATGAGGACCTTGTTTTCCTGATTTTGCTTTTGTTTTGGGGAGATACAGGGAGACTTTAGTGCGCAGGCTAGCCTTGCCTCGACATGTTCCTTACATCTCATGTGGACTCCTTGCTGGGTTTATGGACTTTTCTTTTCTTAAAATCAAAATGAGGCTTTATAAATTATTAAAGGCAGACACAAAATCCTGTATTTTTTCAATCCTTCAAGCATATTCTTAGTAAAAATGTCGCTAATACTAACAGTATCACATAGCACATTCCCCCAGCCAAGCCAATTGCTTTCCTGAGATTTGCAATGGATTTGTACTAATGTGGTTCTGCTTTGAGTGGGCTCCGGTTTAAATCAATCCAGACCATAATTAAGCCAAGTTGAAATGTAATGTGATCTCATTCTCTGCCTCGCATCTCATTCTTCCTCTGCAAAGCATTATTATCTGGGGGAGGGGATACATTTCAGGGCTGGCTGGGAACTCTTCCTCCTCCCCATTCAGCTCTGGCTCCCAGCAGAGCTCTTTGTCCTGTTATGGGGTACCTGGCCACTCCCAGGAGAGCGCCTCCCACACTGTGTCCATGTGCACACGTGGGCACACACACGCACACAGCAGCATGTGCTATGCTTAAAAATACACTCCAGAGATACCTAATAAGTGTCATGGAACAAACAGAAGAAAGAATGGAGACTTCCACAAACACAGAGGTGGACTTCAGGGTCCTCTATAGGCTCATGAAAATGGAGCCTGGTGCAGTCACAGGCTGGAGGAGAAACTGCTTTCCATAGAATTTAAATGTATCACTAGGCAAAGATTCCATTTTTAAAAAACAAAAGTCAGACAGCAGACCCAGAGGTTGAAAGAGGATCCACACATTTCATGTGACATCCTGGGTAACTTGTTGACCACCAGTGATGTTTCACGATGTCCACAGACAAACAAAATATTCCCAGGAGAAGAAAAAACTGCCTGACAATAAATCCAGGCACAGAATGTTGGGAAGTGCGGGTCATTCTCTGCAAGAGGCAATGTCACACGAGAAGGTGCTTTGTGAACTATGGTGGGCGTGTGCATGCATGACGGCTTGTCATGGTTTGACATCTGGGCACTGGAGGGTCCTGTTTAGGGTTCTGTGAGCACCAGCTTCAGCAAGTGACAGGGTCCCTCAACAGTCACTGGCTCAGCTCCCGCCATGCTCATCATGGAGGGGTGGGTGTTTACAGCATTTGTGGGAGCCCCCACCTCCCCGGGACGTCTCCCGCCATCCTCAGGAGGGGACATCGCAAACCACCCAGATGCAGCTGCTCACCGCCTCTCGCAGACAAAGCCGCTTCAGCTCCTCCAGCCTCTGGCGCAGCGTCTCCTCCAGTGCTTCCTGCCTGGACTTCAAGGCGGCCAGCATGTCCTTCTTGGCCGATTGAGAGCTGTCTGACTCCTGAGAACCTGCCGATAAACAGTGGGGTTAAAAAGGGCAGCTGACAGAGGATGCACATCTGGGCCACTAGTGAATTTAGCTGGAGGTGGATTTGCCCCAGGGGATGGAGGCAATGGGAAGCAAGCAGGTGCTCAGCTTCCAAGGGGGAGGACAGAGTTCTAGCACTGCCTGGAATTGATAGCTGCTCAGAGGACTGGCAGGAAGACTAACACTCCTGAAAAAGAAGTTTGTCTTTCTTGATTATTTTAAGATATGTCACATGCCTGTCTCAATCTCACTAGCAAATTTCAATACATATTACACAATGAAAAATGAACAGTCAAGCTCATCATTCTTTTTTTCATTTTCTTTTGTCCATTTAAAAGTGCTGATTTTAATTAATTTCCTGAGTTTTTGCTTTGTGCAAACATAATGCCTGTTTATCATAAAATTTTTGAAAATGTAGGCAGGCATGAAAAGAGTCCATAAACTAGCAACCCAGAAATAACCACTGTTAGGCATTTTCTTTTGCCTTTTTTCTGTGTGTATGTATATTAAAAGTACAACTTGAGTTTTGTTAATGTAATGCTGTATCACGAACAAACTCTCTCCTAATAGAAGTTACACATATTTCTTCTGTGCTTTCCTGGATAGATTATCTGTATGATGACTCCAACAGCAGGCTGCTAGATATGAAGCCTTTGTAGAAGAAAGGAAACTGTGAACCAAACAAAAGGAAAATAAACTGAAATGCCAGTGGGAGGAGTGTAAGTTAGACCAAAAGAATAATTTCTGGGCTGTAGTTTAGACCCTTAAATAGGTTTCCTGCAATGAAGCTCTTAGACCTCTTTTTGACCTTGCTGGGTTGGTTAGGGAAGGCTTGCTGCCTTCCGGGAAAAGGACAAACTGATTAGGCTTTTCTTCTCATGCCTATGGTGAGCAGAACTGTTAAAAATAAGCAGGTGTGATTGTGCATTCAAGGGGTTCAGGCCATGCTGTTGACAACAGTGGCAAACCACCTCAAGAGCCTAGAGAAATCAATCTAATTAAAGATAGGCAAGATCCCTTCTGTGAAAATTATAATACTCTGCAGGAAAAAATTAAAGACCTAAATAAATGCACTGTGGTCCTGGATTGGACAGTTGCTATTTTAAAGGTATCAGTTTGCCATGACTTAAACAAAATATCCAAAGCAATCCTAAGAAAAGTCCCAGCAGAATTTTTTTTTTGGAGGGAAGTAGGAATTATATTTCCATATGTAAGAACTAAATTTTTGGACAGTTCAGTGACCTGTGGCGGATGTGAGAATAATCCAACTGGGATTCCCAGAGTCAATGATTTGGTTCAGTTTCTCCCATGGTAACGAAAACACCTGAATAAGAACCACAGAAGGCTTGAAAGAACTCCTATACCTTTGAACCAAATAGCTCTGCTATATTCAAACTTTCCCCCCAAATACACCATCCTACTCTTTTACTTAAAATTTCTGGGCAGGAAACATGCATCCCTTCCATCATCATGCAACTAGACTCTTCTAACCCTAATCACGAAGGTCCCTTAGTATATAAGTACAATTTGACTCAGACTTGGCTTTGTTCTTTTCTTTCCACAGTACATTTGAGCTTGAAATTGAGAACATCTATCACTGTAGGAATGTACAATCTTTATACCTCCCCAGTAACAAATAAATATGAGCTTGAATGCACAAGCAAATAAATGTCATCTGTCATATACTTGGATGCTATAATTAAATTATATCTCATCCTGGAAAAAATCTAGTGTCTTTAAATTGTTCATCCAATGAAGCGACCTTCTGAGCTCTGAATCATGTCTGTGGCTCTCTTTGCTGCAGTTTGACATGCTTCAGCTACAGGTTTCCAGATTCAATAGCAAAAGCTTGATCCTCACCGAGACTCCATTACCTCATTCATGCCTCTCAGGTACTAAATCTGCATGGTGACACATTCATGTAACACATCCTGGATATTATTGCAGGCTCCCCTTTTTGAAATGGTTCAGATTTTCCAGCTCTGTAAGTCAATTACCCTGTGCTTATCAGCACTAAAACATCTCCAGTTTATATCCATCTAGTGTGACAAGGTTAAATCATTATGAATCTTAATCTGGTTCTCTCAGTAACAGTCACCAATCCCACTTGAAGATATGGGAAAATTTAATGAGGTACTCTCTCTCCCATCAGCTAAAAATTTAATAAGAATGTAAAATAATACTGCAAAGAAGTCAGACTTGAGATTTAAAAAACAGACCAGGGGAAACTCAGGCCCAAGAAGATTAAAGGATTTCTAGCTCAAGTGAAAAATTCAGTTTTCCCTTTCACCCCCGCCTAACCTCCCAATAGGAAATGGTGATTTATTAACTCAAATCTAAGAATTAACTATGTTCAAGAACAGCAAACATCACAATACTAAACTCTGGGAAGAAAAACGCACAAGTTTTGGATGACTGGGTCTCCAGTTATGCGATTAGTTAAGATTTGGTCTTTAGTTGCAGGGTTTGTTAATGCTACCTGAATTATTATTTATAATAATTAGCCTAAATACCAAAGTACATAGGATGGGCAAGAGTCCTGGCAGGCCCAGTGGTGCCCGAGTCCTTTTCTGAAGCTGACTGCAGCCTAACACCAGCTGGGTCAGCAGTGCAGCACCCTCAGGCTGGAAATCCCTGCAAGGGGGATCTGCTACCTAGAGACCAGGTCCCTGCAGAGTGATCGAGTGAGCCTGCCGTGGACATGCGGGTGCATGTGAGTAGAGGGTAAAACAGATTTGGGTCTCATGAAGTCTAAACCATGTGACCTCTAGGGGAGTTACCAGCCCTCCTGCCTCTGCACTCAGCACTACATGAGATCACGCATGTGGGCCACTTGGCCCTGTGGCTGAGGGAGGTAAACCCTCAGTCTAGGGTACAGTTAGCACAAGTGCACACAGACACACACACACCCTCGTAGAATTAGAGAGAATTCACTGACGTGCCCCACTCTGAGTTGCTCAAGTAGCAGCAGGCCAAAGAAGAGAACTTCACTCTGCAACTCAGAGGAGGACTTGGGCTCCAAAGCTCACCTGTAGACAGCAGAAACAGAGGTGTAGACAGTGTTTTCAAATTATATTTCTTAAGCCCCTGGATTTGCAGCTATGCCTTCAGGGCTACCACAGACAAAGGTGGGAAAAAGGTCCAGGATCTGATGGTCTCCTCTCCCCACTCCCCAAGCCAGAGCAGTTCCACACTAATCGGTGTAAGGCCATGGGTTGTCAGATTGAATTTGAAAGAGGCCCCACTGCCTTTACCTCTTGAAAGGAGATCCACTGTTCTGGGGCCCTGAGTGTCCCAGCTGCTCTGTATCACAGAGCAAGGAGGCTGTCACCCACAGTTAGGCACACATGGCCACTGTGAGGAGAGGTGGCTGAGTGCCCAGTGACAGTTTTGCCGAGAGAAGCTCCAGGGGCATCTGGAGGAGCCAAAACTGCTGGGTGATGCTAAGCAGGCTCCTTGCCCTCCGCCGACACCCCTCAGCTTTCCCTGAGAGAGAAAGCAGGGTGAGAAGGGAAGGAGGAACAAGGCTGCCAGAGATCAGAGGGTGGAAGTTCACTCTCCAGCTGGCCACCTCTTTCCCCTCTGGAAGAAACTGAGCCTGAGAAAGGCTCTAGAGCTGAGGTCAGTGGTGGGCTCCCAAGTAAAAGGGGGAAGAACACACAGACTGTTGTAGACACAAAAAGGAAAATTAAATCAGCATCTAGCTGACGGAATAGAATGGAATGGGCAGCCTCCACTCCTGAGGTATTATTCACTGCCAGTTCTTTGAACATAAAATCTCTTCCACGTTGTAAATTCAGCCCGTTAGAAATTAAAATGGGTGTAAACCTGCTGTCTTTGGGAGGAGCTGATAGATAAGACATTCAGGTTTTATGCTACTAAGCAGTGGAAGAGGGGTTACTCACTTCTATGAGCCATCATATTCTTACCTATAAAATGCCCAATTGACTACCTGCCAGGATTCCTCCTAACCTGAAGAATTTGCACCTTAATAAATACTTAGGTAATTATTGCCTCTTACTGTTAGCAGTCATTTCTGCAGTTTTTACAAAAAGGAATCATATACACAGTATGATCTGCCCCCTTTTTTTCTTCCCCATCCAAGTCTCTAGAAAAGACAAGCATGCTGCCAATTCTTTTGTCCTTTCTTTCATTTACTGCAGTAGCCTCCTGCGGTTGGGAGAGCAGATCTAATTAGCATCCAGTGCCTACAAGATTTCCCGTCTTCTCTTATTAACAGGCCAACGCAAATATATGTAAGATTGAAGGCCAAATGGAGTTTAATTGGACCTGTCTTTAAGGTTAGTGAAGTAGGGAGATGGATGGATGCCTTTACTATATCTAGAAGATCGAAATTTCAAGGTGTGTAGACAGAAAACACAGTAGCCAAGGGCTTCTTGGAGGGATGTCCAAATCTAATAAGCTGGTGGAAGAGTCTAAGGAAAAAGAATGAGGTTTTGTAAATATTTTTGAAAGATACACAGAATGTATGATTTTTGGGGGGTTAGGTATCAAGCAGTATTCAGCAATACTTAAATGTCTAGGGAGAGGACAGAGTGGACAAGCAAGGACACACGCACTGCCGTGGTCCTGTGACTCAGGAAGCTCAGGAGGAGGGAAGGAGAAGATTTTTACAGGGCTGATAGGCAGAGCTGCCTCCTGCCACACTGCCTTGGGCTCTGGCAGAAATGCCACCTGGTGTTCAGAAGGAGGTTAGGGGCATACAGGGAGGCAGCCCTGCGACTCCAGCTTGGCTCTGAGGGGTCGGTGTCCTTTGTTCCCACATGGGAACTCCTGAGGACAGACGGTCCTGTCTGGGTCACTGCTGGGTGAACTGTGTGGCACTGTATCCCTCGCCCCTCTACCTGCCCCGCTGTGAGGCTCTTCCAATGGAACTGCCTGGATCGAGAGGTAGAAGGAAGGGGAGATACTGCGGCCAGGGCATTTCAGAGCTGCCAGGGAAGTAAGAGCTCCTTCCACAGGCAGGGTGTTGTGGGACCAGGGCATGGGAGCAGAAAGGGCTCCAGCCAGGAGCCAAAGACCAGCAAGCCTGTAGGAATGGGAGAGGCTGCCTGTGCTGGGACCAAGCGGGTGGCTGAGCCCGGATCGCTGCTGACTGCCTCCCTTTGAAGAGGCGGGGCTCCTTCTGACTTAAAGCTAGGAAAACTCCCGTTAGTACCCAGGAAACATCCGCCTGATACTAGACGGAGACTATAATTTTTTAGCTTTGGCTATTTTGTGATCACATTTCAATCAGAACCCAAAGGATCTCACTGAAATAGGTCACCAATAATGTGACTGATGTGGAGATGAAAAAGTTGGCCAAAAAGAGTTCAAGGCCAGTATGGAATACACAGTGAACTAAAATGAACCAGGCAACCAACCAAACAAATGACAGTCCTGTAGGGTGTGGTGGTGCGTGCCTGTAATCCCAGCACTCTGGGAGACTGAGGCAAGAGAATTACAAATTCAAGGCCCATCTGGGCCCTAAACGAAACCCTGTCTCAAACTACAGTGAACCCTTGAGTTACGACTGGCCTCACAGAAAAACAACTTGGGTCACGACCTGAATTCTAGGTTTAACTTACAACCAAAGTCAAGAGTTACGACCCAAATGCTGGCCGCTGGTGAAGCTGTAAATGAAGACTCACAATGTCAGGAAAGTGTAGGTAAGTGTCAGTCTGAGCCCAGATGTGTGTGTTTGTGGATATGATTTTGGTCAGTGCTTTATATAATCCCTATGATTACTGCTATCAAAATGGCCCCCCAAAAGCAAGAAAAGAAGCTAAGGAAGAGAAGCTAAAGAAAGCAATCACAAAAACAAACAAACAAACAAACAAACAAACAAAAAAAAAAAACCAGTGTTAAAGAAAAGACAGAAACAGACAACCTGAGACCAGTATTTAGTTCTGAAAAGGTTGAGAGCTAGTGAGCCTGAATCAGGTCCCAGCGAGCTACAGACTGTCCCAAGGAGAGAAAGGACACCAGAGTCAGATTCCTGGTGTTCCTGTGGAAGGGGACTCTGCTTCCAAGCAGTAACCATCTTCCACTTCATTCTCCCTTCCTGCAAGTCAAAGATACCAACTGGACTGGTGAGTACCGTGTGATATTGTTGTTTCAGGTAAACTAGGCACATTTTAAAACTTTTTGGTGAATACACTAGGAAAATTATTGGTGTTTCTGGTAAATTATGCACATTATACAACCCTTATTTTATTATGAAAGGGTTAGTTAAGGGGTGCTTTGAGAGGTTTGGAATGCATTATGGGTATTTCCATGATTTCTTATGGGAAAAACAGTCTTGACTTATAACCAACTTGAGTTACGACCAGCCCTCGCGAATGAACTGAGTTCATAAATCAAGAGTCCCCTGTAAAAAATAACTAAAGAGCTGGGGATGTAGCTCTGTGTGAAGGCCCTGAGTTCAATCCTCAGTACCACCACCAAAAACAAAACAGAAAACCAAACCAAACTAAACCACCACATCACCAGAGAGACACACTAAGTGTTTTGCTCAAAGCTAGAAAGTCATTTTCAGGGAGTGTCTGGAAATCCCTTGAGGGAGCCAGCCAACACTGTGGACAGTACTGGAGACCCTGGAGTCACCTCTGCCGCCGCTGGCTTCCACTTTCCAGTTGGGATGTCCAGATGTCAGGCCAGTGGGCAGCTGCACACAGGGGACTGGAAGTGGAGGGATGCAGGGAGAAGGAGCAGCTCCCCTCTGGGCCAACATGTAGCAGGGGCTGCTCAGGGCTGCAGTGGAGAATGCGCTACAGTCATGCAAAGACCCCCACGACTCAGCTGCGGATACAGGGTGGTCCTGCTGACCAGGCCACTGGCTCCAGAGAGCGGAAGGGGCGCTTTCCTCTCTGGAAGGAGGGGGAAATTTAAAACAGGCACTGCCTCCCAAGAGAAAGAAATCTGATGTCCTCAAGGCAAGGGCAGGAAATGATAATCTGTCTGTGTGAACCTCTAAGGGGAAAAGTAGAACAATAATAATAATGATAATAGAGAATGTATTCCCTGCAGATCTGTAAAAGCTGTAAGGAAAAGTTTTGGTAGACACCCAGGAATGAATGTGGGAGGAGGTCTGAACTCTCTTTTATGATAAAGAAGTATTTATTTCCCTGACAAATCCTCCAGGATGAATTCCTTACATCAAAGAAGTCCCAGGAGACTCAGTGAAACAATGCCACATTGCAGACAGCAGGCTCATCGAGGGTCTCTGGGGACTGTCTCAGCGGGTTTCAGTGTGATTCTCAATGTGAACAATGCACGCGTGGAGAACGTTTCATAGATCTTAGAAATTTTAAAATAAAACAGTCACTTCAGAGGGGACTGAAATTGAACTCTATGCAAAGCAAAGCGCTCTGGATGACAGCTAGGAAACGCGGGGATAGCTTTGCTCTCTAGGGAGAGTCACCAGCTCGGCTGCTCCTTCACCGAAGGGCATGGGGATAGAATTGATTAGTTTTTAAAAAGTGAACAGCATCTGGTCACATATCTAATTGAAACAATAATCTACAGCTAACTCATACGGTTCCCACTTCTTTTTCTTTTTTCACTGTACTGAAGATGGGATAATTAGGCCTTCACATATGCTAGGCAAGTGCTCTACCCCTGAGCTACATCCTCAGACTTTTTAAAATTTTTATTTGAGACAGTCTTACTAAGTTGTCTACTCTGATCTTGACTTTGTGATCCTCCTGCCTTGTCCTCCTGAATAGCAGGGTCACAGGCATGCTATGACCCATTCCTTAATCTGAGAAAGGAGAGAGCTGGTCTTTCTGGCTCCAGGGTTGTCGCTCCATTGCAATTTGAAGGCTTAGAGCTTAACTGGGAACCTCGGTGGTCCCGGTGCAGGGGATATGCAAGACAAAGTCCACCGAAGTGAGAGCACAGCAGCCCTGCCAGAGGTCAGGGAGAGATTCCTCCTCTGGTGCTCAACCACAGTCACACCTTTGGAAAGTCATTCCCTTAAAGTACACGTTGTCTCTCTGTCCTAGTTCTTTAGCAGGCAAATATTCCTTGACTAGTAACACCCAAGGATATAAATATAGCCGTATAACTGACTTTGTTTTGGTCCCCCCCACCTTATTTATTTTTCCTAAAATAGGAGCAAAAGGAGCAACCATTCTGTCTCCATTTCAATTTCCACTCAGGCGAGTCCTACTCAAACGAGTCCAGAAACATCCACCACGCAGACAGAGTGTCCACGGCCTCAGTACATGGCCTCGCGTAAACAAACCCTAGGCACTGACTGCTTTGGCAGCGCCTGATGGGCTGTGCCCAGCAGCAAAGTCAGGATTGTGACCAAACGTAAGGCTCCTGAAATCCTGCTCCTCGTTAGACCTAAGAGGAGAGGCAACAGCTGGATGATCACAGAGAACTTTAAAAGGCTACAGGCAGTTACAAAGGAGATACACTAGGGGCAAAAACAAGGAGGAAGGATGAGGACAATAACAGCATAAAGCAAAAACACTGTGTGATTTATACCAGGGTAAGGCAGTGTGTTTTGAGCTGGCTACAACTGTGACCCAGAGCTGGCAGGCGCCGATCAGATCAGCTCTGTGTATGGAGAGATGTCAGACGGTTGGCACCCGCATTGTTATATTAGTTATTAATAAACCTGCCCACAATGGGAGGAAGTGCTGGCAGGCAGAGTAGGAGAATGTGCTAGCAGTTGAGTAATCGGTGTGGATGGGTCTCAGGCGAGGCTGGGGCACGCAGAGCACAGTGTGTTTCTCCCCAGAACGGAAAGTGGCTAAAGGTTTTGTTGTACTTTTATTGTTTTTAAACCAAAGACCCATTGCCACATTCTCCATCCCCCTGTAGATCACACTGAAGATGACTCAGCTGCCTCTTACTGACCACACAGCAAAACCCTATTTAGGCACACGACGTGGGGCTTTGTCGTCCCCCCACCCCCGCCATGTCCATCACCATGTTGCTTGGTTTGGTGTTCCTATATTTCCATCCAAGAAGCTCACAGCCCTCTCAGCCTTCCTGACAGTTACATGTTTTGTTTGAGTGGCAAATGCAATAAGTCATTCTGCCCTGTGGAGCCCCGGTGCCGCCTAGGGGTGCTGCGCATTTTATTTACAAAGCTTGAGAGCAAAAGTCTCCCCACCCTTGCACTGTCACTAAAGTGTAGTGGTTCTGCCATGCAGACCCCCGAAAGGAGGCTGAAGCAGACCTCAGACTCCCTGCCTTCAGACAAGCTGAAGCCAGGCTCGTCAGCTACAAAGATAAATGCAGTGGTGGGTAGTTTTCGTTTTGTTATTTCCTCCCTCTCCTTCAATCTTTTCTGGAATTTCAAGCAGTAAGAAAGGGAAGGGAGGAATAAATACTTTGAAGATTCCCACAAAAAAGATGTTAAGGTCCTTTTAAAAAAATAACCCAGAAACGTCTTAACCAAACAGTGTAAAGTCA
The DNA here is from genome assembly GCA_004363535.1 of Dasyprocta punctata. Lineage (NCBI taxonomy): Eukaryota > Metazoa > Chordata > Mammalia > Rodentia > Dasyproctidae > Dasyprocta > Dasyprocta punctata. The sequence goes on from RJWM01000583.1 coordinate 16,953, forward strand.
TCGTTATGCCTGAGTCTTTTAACATTTACTAGTGGAAGCATATACACAAACGCGATGGGCAGAGGAGTCTCTAAACGCAGAGGTGTGTCCAGGCTTTTACAGAACACAGCAGGTAAAACGTTCCTGCTTCCTCCCTCTCCAAGGGCGAGGCCCTGCACAATTGATCCCAACACAACCAGTAGTTCTGACTGGGACGGGCGCCTCCTAGGGGTCTCCACCGGCATGGCGCTGGCCTCAGCTCAATTTTTCTATGACTTTGAAATGCTAGTCCCTGGCTCAGGATATTAGATAGCACGAACATCTTACTTCTTTAATAGACAGCAGTGACATTTCTTCATTTCTGTAGCATCTGAGGTCTCAGACACCACGAATAGGATTCCCCTGTAATCACATGCTCTTAAATAGGAAAACTGCCTTCAGAGTTACAAATAGCATAGAGATAATTTATCTCTGTTTTGCATTAATGAACAGGATGCAGACTTTGCAGAGAGGGGTTTGAACTTTTTAAATGCCATGGGCAGTACCTAGCATAATTTAGGAGCTAGCAAAAATGTTTTAAAAATTTTTTGGGGGGGTGTCTTCTTGAGACAGGGTCTCACTATGCACTTCAGGTTGGCCTTGGGCTCACTTTGTAGCTCAGGTTGGTCTCAAACTTGCAAACGATTCTCCTGCCTCAGCCTTAAAATTTTTTTTTAAGATGTGGGGATAGAAGCCCAGGCCCTTGCACAGGCTAAGCAAGTCTTCTACCACTGAGCTATGTCCCCTACTCTTATTTTTTATTTTGGAATAGGGTCTTACTATTTGCCCAGATTTGAACTTGTGATCTTTTTGCTTCAGCCTCCCAAGTAGCTGGGGGTTATAGGAAGGTATCAACATGCCTGGCTAAAACAATGATAACAATAACAATAACAACAACAACAACAAAGAAAACAATGTTTATACCATAAAGATATTACAGGGTTGTCACGTGGATCAGGTTTGGGTATAGAGGAGGGCAGACGGATGAATGAAAGACAAGGACAGAGATGACTGCAGTAGGAGTATAAATTGACACGTGTGACCTTGGACAGTCTGTGGGGAGGACTTTCAGAAAGCTTGAAGATGCACACACTCTGGGGACATGAAGGCTTCTGCTAATTGATTAGCTGATTGAACTCAGGGTCTTCACACTGAGTTACATCCCTAGCAGTTTTGACCATATTTTGAGAAACACTCTTACTCAGTTGCCAATTGCCCAGGCTGCGCTTGAACTTGGGATCTTCCTGCCTTGACCTCCCAGAGTGCTGGGACGTAGCACATGTGGGACTTGTGATCAGTGTTTTTCAAATGTCAGTTCTAACTATGTCTCTGAGCGCTAGCAGGACTAAGGAAGAGGATTTTCAAATGGTGACGAGGTTCTCAACATGTTGTTAGGAACTTTTATTAAACACCACTGAATAAGAATGGAAAGGAGAGAAAGCAGTTATCAAATCAGTTACTGGTTGTATCACATTTTCTGAGTTGGAGTTTGAATGCAAGGTCAGCCACATGTAACAAGGGGTATTTAAAATCAGGATTGTCCTGTAATGGTGTGGGGGTGTCCTATCAGTGGGAGCACATGGCAAGGGGACAGGAAGGACAGAACACAAGGGGAGGGACACTAGTCAGCTGCCTCAATTCTCAGGCAGGGGCTGGGTTTTCCCTTTCGGAGGACGTGGTATGGATCCAGGTGGGGCCGCCCAGGGCTCTCCCCAGGCCGAGGATTCCTCCTCCCAGCCTCGAAAGACTGAGGGGCAGCAGGCAGGCCCCCCTACGGGAGGGAGGACAGGTCTCCTAGAAATTCCCTCTGTGCCTGGATGGAAGGCTTCCTGCTTGGGCCCCTCCCTCCATTGTCCTCACTGTTCAGTCACAGAGTGTGGGCGTGGGGCATCCCCAGGAGCCTCACTCTTGGCACTCAAAGATGTTTTCCAGGCTTGAACTTGCAGAGCTCAGAGAGGTTGCCCTGCTCCCTGGTCTAGACCTGGGGTCTTCTCCTCACTCCACGCTTCTTCTTGCCTTGCTGAGCAGCAGCAGAAAGGACTGAGGGGGTGAAACTCACAAATGGAGGCAATTCCACAGCAGCCCAAGCTGCTTCTATCAACTCCTAACCACCCTTGCATGGGGCCTCACCATTAAATTACTGAACACTTGAAAATACCTTTTATATCTTGGGAGAAAGATGCTAATGAGGTGTGATCAAAATATATAGAGAATGTCGAAAGAAATATTTATTACAGTAAAAGACAGATTGTCATTAGTCCTCAAAATTCTTCCCCCTCGTTCGTTCAAAACACATTTATCTCCTCAATCTTGTTACTTTCTGAAGCAGCTCTGGAAGTCCTCTTTCATGAATGTCTTGACAAGGTGTGATAAAAAATATAATGAATCTTGCTGCTGAGTGCCATCCAAAAGAAAAGCAAGCTTGCAAAAACATGATGGTGTGTCCTCATCCACCTTAGTTACTAGGCCTGGCACTGTGCAATTTCTGGCTTTTCCCTAAAGTCAGAATAGCCATGAGAGGTAAGGTTTTGAATTGACTCGGGACATTGAGGCAGCCATGTCTCTAAAGGTACCCATTTAAGAGAACTTCCAGGACTGCTTCAGAAAGTGGCAAAAATGAGGGGATAAGTGTGTTCAAAGCGAAGGAGATTAATGGCAATGTGTCTTTTACTAGAATACATTTTTTAAACGTTTAAACATCTACCATATTTTTCAATCACCCTGCATATATATCAGGTTTAGGGGTGGATTTGGCAGGGTGGCTTTCCTGTGACTTACTCCTAGTAGTGTCCACCTGATGACAGTGATAGAGACTGGCCGCCTGCTAATCTAAAAAGATGTTGGATTTTGGGCCTAATGACATCAGTTTCCTCTGAGGAGGGGTGTGGCTCCTGTTCACAGCCTCATCAACAGCTGCTGATAAATGACACTTTTGGCCCCAGGAGATGGCCTCACAGGCAGATGGACCAGGACACAGGCGTGACTGGGGATACCTGGGTTCCATGACTTTAAGCTTTTATCTCTTCTTCACAAGAACAGTGGCTCTCAAGTACAGTGCCTAGACTAGCAGGCATGACCTGAGAACTTGGAGATGCAAACTCATTTCCAGCCTACTATAACTTACAGAATCTTGGGGAAGGGGGTCCCAGTATTCTGTGTGTCCATCACTCTCCAAGCAGTTCAGATGCACATCTAAGAACCCCTGAGCTGGAAGGTCAGCTGCGGGGCTGGAGTCCCTGGGACTGGATAGCAGGCAGGAGAGCTGACCCACGCAAACTGGAATCTGAGCCTCTGGGTCTTAGCAGGGCTTAGGAAGGACTATTGTGTGTTGTCTAAAAGACAAACAAGGTGTTGGCTTTGGCCCTGCCCTTTGGTATTCATCAGGAGTCTGGGAGTGGCTGTAATTCCAGGCAGGGGTTTAACTTTGAATTACATTCTCTTTGATACAAGTGACAACATTAACAGCAGTCTTCCTTGAAAATCTCCAAGTCTCAGAAAAAATGATCATTTAGCCCTATTGTTCTTTTTTTTTTTTTTTTCTAATGGGGCCCAAAGCTCAAATAATTTTGGTGGATTCATTTAGGACAAACAATATGCAACACACCAGCGTGTGAACACACCAGCAGGGCCCTGGAGGGCCTCGCCTGCACCCAAGGGCACCCTCCCTCGCTGTGCTCCAGGAAGTGCATATATCCTCCCCCCACTTCTTTTGATTTAAACTTCTTCCTGGCAGTGACTGAGGACACCAGCCCAGAAACCAATGAGACAATGTTTAGCTCCCCTTCCTCTTCTTTTTCCTTTTTTTAATCTGTTGTTGTTGTCTGTAGACACGCTACATAATTATAGAAATGACCCAGAAGGAGAGGCAGGGTGAAGATATCTCACTTTGTTTTCCAGGCTTTCCAGAGGCAAAGGATGTGCATTCCAGGCACCTCTCTCCCCCGCCCCCCAGTCAGGCTTTAGCCACTGACCTGGGGAGTGACTTCTCTACATTTCCAACCCTGCCTCCTCCCTCCTTGCTCCAACTCATGCCTCTGCTGTTATTCAGCAAAGGGCATCCCTGCTCTTGAAGCCATCCAGATGGGAATTCTTAAGAGCTCTCCTGTTCCTCCCAACATTGAATGACAAAAGGACTGCCCACGGTACACAGAAATCACACAGACCAAGTCTCCTCACTCTCAGTGACAATATGCACTTGTCATTCTGTCACCCCTGTGACAGCATATATCTCTTCTCCTACATGAGAAACAGTAGTCTACACCTTTTGAGTCCTGAGAAGTACAGCAGGCAAAAAGCACAGTGTCTCAACGCTGTGACCCTGAATGCTAGCCCCTCCTCCTGTAACCCTCCCTGGAGGGCAGCCTGGCGTTGACGTGCCCAGTGGTCACTATTCTGACACTCAGCACTGCACAGGGCTCAGGGCTCCTGGTGAGGCATATGTGTGAGTTTGTCCCACAAGGTGACTGTCCTGGGTTCTCCCCAACCCCTCCGGTTCTTTTGGATATTTTTTTTCAGATTCCCAGTAGGCCCTGAACCTTGGTGTGGAACAGTGCTGGTTGGTGAGCACATCGAGCAGTATCCCCCAGGTGTCCCCCTTCCTGGCATCCACCCTGGGCTTGTGTCAGGGAGCCCCTCTGTGCTTGCTGCCAGCCCTACCTGAGGATAGCAGGCTGCCACTGCTACCACTGATGATCTTGCCCTTGCTCCCCATGTTGGCCAGCTTGGACGTCTTCAGTGTCCCTGTCTCAGTCAGGTCAATGGCGATCTCACTCAGACTGCGGGCTGCATGAATCTTGGACTGGAAGGAAAAGGCAGGCAGGTTATGGAGGGCACACTCACCTCATAGAGGAAACAGAAACCCCTGCCTGCTCAAAGTCCCAAATATCAGCAAAGTAGCTCATTCTCAAGCCTGCAGCTGTGTCCCCCAACCCAGCTGCTAGTCATCGAAACTCCCAGAAGGAGCAGAGGTGGCTAAAGGGCTACACAGCACCTAAAGGATCCAGCGTAGGGTTTGGTAGGCTGCACTGTACCTCCTCTAGCAGTGGATTCAGGGTCTGGATTTGAGGGAAGTTACTTAATCTCACTGAGCCTCCTCTTCCCGAGTGTAAACCAGGGAAGACGCCCTCCACCATCCAGGAGTGGGTCAGGGTAAAGGAGGCAAGGAGTATGTAGGGCACTAACTCTTTCCCCTCTCCTCTTCTCTCCTTGTTTTCCTGACACATGGCAATCAATAAAGAGGTGTGCTAAAATAAAGAAAAAAACAATTTCTAACTTTCTGACAAATGGGAAAAAACTTAATGAAATTCCAATAAATTTGGTAATGATTAGAGCTTCATTAGTTGCTAGTCATGTGACCATAAGACATTTAGATGATGAAGAGTCACCGGCCTAGACCCGCAGCCATGGTGAGCATGACAGCAGCTCACCTGGATATGGTTTATAGGTGGATGTCCCCCTTAAGCCGCCTGTGATCACAGGTGGGACCTTTGGAAGGTGGCTGGATTATGAGGAGCTATAGCTGGCTTGCTGCTAGGAGCGGGGCCTGGTGGGACACGCGGGTCTCTGTGAGGTGCCCTGGAAAGTTGCATCTTCAGTCCCGTCCTCCCTAGACTCTGTGCTTTCTGGAGTAGCCATCCTTCACCAGTCCTCCCATCATTCCTTTCTGCCTTGGAACCAGCCAACTATGGGCTAAAAACACGAGCCAAAATAAATCTCTCCTTTAATATGTGGGAGTGAGGTATTGAGTCCTAGTGAAAGTGACTAAGACTCTTGGGAACCCCCGAAGCACTTCACAGGTGCTTTGTTTCCATTTGGAGGTCTAAATACCTCTTCCAGAGTGGTCATGCTGTAGTTCGAACTCCACTTCACTTAGTTTGTGTATTAATTGGCCCCACTGGGCTGACGGTCACAGTGATGAGAGCAACAGGAAAGGGTTCTGTACTCACAGTTACATTTCCAGAAGTGACTGCCTGTGATGACACTATCTGCTTTAATTACCAATTTTCAAAGTGGGAAATGTGCTTGAAGTCCTATCTGTGTTGTTTAGCATTTTGCTTTTTATCTTTTTCTTCACAAGATCAGGTTTTGCTCCACTACGAACATGATGAGAACAACGGTAAATGATGGTATAACCCACACACTTGTCCTCCGCCTCCTGTCTCTGGTCAGGGGCTGGAGCACATCGGAAAGGACCTAGGTGAGGATCACAGTCCAGGTTTCCAGCTGCCACACCTGGCCTGTGTGTGACCGGAGCACAAACACCAGGCAGGTCCGCAAGGCTGCACAGAGAGGGGTGTGTGTACCACGGCCTCCTTGCCCTGATCTGCCGTTATCTTCTTGCCTGGGGCCAGCCCAGACCCTCGGCTGTCCGGCAGTGGCTGTCTGGGCCCCTGAGCCCTTGCCCTTTCTCTGGCCTCGATGTTCTTGACCACACTGGTGAAAGATAACAACTTCCGGTCTCCGCGTGCTTTCCTGTTAACAAGACGAACTTCTTTGGGCCAGAGGAAGTGCTGAGGCTCTCTGCTTGTTCTGCTTACTTGGTGCGAACTGTCTTTCTTCTCCCTCTCCTATTGTTCCTCTCTGATTTGTTTGTCCTTTCTAACCTTGACTTTTCTTCTGTGCCCGGAGAGCTCGGCTGACTCCTCACGTCAGGGCACGCAGCGCATGGAGCAGCCCCAGCTGCCAGCCCCGCAGCGCTCTGGCTTGCCACAGAGGCAGGAAAAGCCACCAGCTGCTTTCTGACCAGCATATCAACAGCACCCATCTGGCAGGGCTTCGTCTTCCAAGCGAACACAGTGAGCACAATCCATTACTTCCTTCCCTCCTACCCTGTTTTGTTTTTTACCAAGACCACTGCTTCACAAAAGGAGCCCACACTTACACAGCTGCAGGGTGATGGCTCCTGAAGGCCGAGGCCAGCACCACGTAGCCATGAAGGCCCGTGCTCTGAAGTCACGAAGTCCTAAGCCCGCCTCTTCTAATTCATCACTGGTGGCCTCTCTGACCCTCAGAGCCCACACGGCAGAAGCAGGGTTAGGACTAAATTGGACAATGCACATCCAGGTCATTGTAATAAGAGAGGATATAAAAGAGAACCTGGACTAATTTGCTAAAGGAGGTAGGATTGATGGCTTGACCTGGTGTTTAAAGGCCCTCATTAATTACACGGAAAAGCTATCCCTTAACAAACCTTGCCATTCCTGCCACACATCAATCTCAGGGGTGGAAATCAAAAATCTGGACCAGGCAACGCAGGTGCCCTCTCTTAGGGAGACTAGGTTCTTAGAAGCCTTTGGACTTTCTGGTCCCCGTGGAACTAACACAGTGACCCCGCAGATTCGGTGTGGAGAGAGAGGTACAGGGAGATGAATGCTGTGGGGGAGACGAAGGCTGTGCACGACTCTCCCTTCACAGTCCAATCCCTGGACCAGCCCCATAGAGTTCTTGAGCTTCAGAATGCCTGCTTGCTCTGGGGGTTTTGCTCTATAAGCATTACCCAGTTTCGTTACTGGTATACCATGGGCAAGGTTTTAATTTTCCTTACTATGCTGAATCCTTTCGATTCTAAATGGGATAAAGAATACCAGACTAAATTAGGAAAAGGGGAAGAAAAGAAAAGACTAAGAGGGAGGAAAGATGTTTCATCAGGGGCCAATTCCAGAAGACCCTAATCTGAGTTCAAAGGAAAAGTACCTGATATTTCTTAAAGAGTGTAAACTTTCAAGGATTTCCCTCCTGAGTCCACCAGAGATTGCTTGGCTCTGGGCTGCAGAGGTTGCTGGGATCCTGCTGCTGATGCTTCTGACCTCTGGGGTCAGCAGATCTAAGTTACAGTTATAACTAGTACCTGGCCACCTAGCTTCTTTTACTGAAGGAACCCCAGGACTCAACAAGCACAGCCTCCCTGCTCTGCTGTTGTTGGTGCAAGGGTCCCTTCACATACATGTGTGTGTGCAACTGGTAGGGAATGTGATAGTGGGGGAAGCACAGGAGACCACTTGGCTACACTCCTGCCTGACTCACTTAGACTGCACTTGTCTCACTGGGGTTGGTAAACATCACTTGGGAGGCCTGGGCTGTGCTGAAGCACTTCAGAGAAAGGAATGGTTGGCACAGCCCCACACAGTAGAGTGTGAAGTCGTGCCAACGTGCCAGCCCACACAGGCTGTCCAGAAATATGTGCAGCATTTCACCCCCAGCCTGTTGGCCGTCACTCGCCCAGAGGCTGTTCTGTCCACCCATGGGTCACACCACTGCTCTACACAGAATGACCTTCCAGAAATGAAAGGTGGCATAGTGTTACTTCCGACCGGGAATTTCATCATCTCTGATTTAAGCCAGGGACTTTTTTAGAGAATTTCAACTTGATGCAAACATTGGCCAGGGCACAGTATGTTAGATTCATGGCGATGTTAATAAAAGACAGCACATATTTCCTAAAGCAATTTCACAAACATTGAGTTTCTGACCAATTACTGATTTAAGTCAGGAATTTCCTTTTCTCTTTTCTAATTAGGAAAGCAAAGCACGTGTGAGGGAAGGCCTACCCAAGGTCACGGTGCTGGAAAACATAGTCCTCAAACTTCCTAGGAGGGGAACTTGTTCGTCATCAGTCTCTGGGAGACAAGGAATTGGTTCCCAGCAGAAGTGCAGCAATATCTGTGAGCCTACAATGCTTTGGGGGAAAAAATTCTCTTCTCAGGAGTGTGGACATTTCCTTTTGTTCTCCAGGGTCACTGAGAGGGACAGTAGAGGTCTTTTTGGTGCTGCAGCATTTGGATTTGGCTCTTAAAAGACACTTCTTAATAAGTGACCCGGGATCATTTCTCTCTGAGGTTCACTTGCAGCACCGGTGGCTGGGATAGGAGCCTGCTGAGCAAGGCTTTCTGAGTGCACAGTAGGGCTATCTTTGAGAGTGCAGCTGAGAACCCAAGAAAAGGCCTCTTGCGATAACTGGGAAACTGAAGACAGGAAACCAGCATGGGCTGGGGACTTCACACAACCAATGGGACACCACCGTTCTGGGCAATGTGCTATTTCTGGCTCCCTCTCCAGACTGTGGTATCATTCTATGGGGGGTCTGCCTTGCAGAGGAGTTGGCAGTAGGGTTCAGGAGAACTGCCCAGTCCTCTACCCCTTCCCACCCCTCACCACCCAGCAGAGAGGATGTAATCAATGTTTCAGGCTGCTGACCTCTGAGTCTCGCCACCAGAGAGTAGAGAGCTGGCACTGGCCCTGTCTCAGCCTGCAGCATGAGTCAAATCCCTTTGGCCCAGTTTCTTTCGGTGTAATTGAGCTGCAGATTCTGGTGCCAAGGCCCATCATCACTAGGACAGCCGAGGAATACTCTGATTCGTCACAACAACGAAAATACTATCCCCATGCACTTGGTCACACCAGAAAGTGACCAGAATGGTCAGGAGAAGGTGCGGGAGAGGAAGCTGAAGCTGACCAGAGGAGACAGTGGGGCCACAGGGGTCAGGCCCTGGTTAAAAGTTGAGACTGGACTGAAGGGGTGGCTTCACGTCTTCCTGTCTTCTCTTACTGTCTTTCTCTTACCTCCCACTTGACCCCAACTCCGTCCTCCAGGGAATGAGAAACCACACACAGAAGGGAAATGAGCCAAAACAGAAAGAGCTCCTGAGGACCCAGTGAGGGCCAGGTCCTTCCTCCTGCTCCCTAGAACTCACACAGCCAGCAGGAGAGGACCTTTCATGGTGCTGGGACCCACTGGCCCAGGGCCCAAAACACGTTCTGCTCTGCACTGCAGCCACCCAGGCTAGCAAGACGCTGGGGCCACCTTGGCAGAGCCCTGCACCTGAGCAGAATGAATGGGAGTGGTGGTGGGGGAGGGGAACGGAGGGCAGGGAGGAAGAGGGGCTGGGTGTTGACGGCAGCGTGTGAACCAACACCACATCATTCTCCCACCCACCAGAAAGCGCAGGGTCCGGGCTGGGGCCGAGAGGACTGTTCACAGTGCCCCAGGCTCCAGGTCTACCTCAGGGAACCAGGGCTGCTGTTTGGCATTTTTAAAAATGAAGTTGGCAGTTAGAAAAGCCTGGAGGGTTTCCACAACAATTACCCTAAACAGTTAGGTGGTGTCTACTAGTGGAGAACTATTTTTTTTCCCTGAAACGAAAACAAGATGCCATTATTGAAACACCCCAGAGGGTTGGCAGCTTGCTCCCAGCAGTCTTCTGAGGTCCCCAAGCACGTTCAGCACCCTCTGGAGGGCTTTGCCTGGCCGCAGTGGCAGCTGGAGCCCGATGAGCTGGAGGAACGCGCTCCCATACAGACCTGGCCTGTTCCTCCCACTCATAGCCCGAAGAGGCAAGTCTGCACCTGTGTGGGTCTCGGGCCAAGGACATGGCGCCTCCCCAGCCATCCAGTTCCCATCCCTAAACTCCTGCCCCGAGGCCAGCTCCCAGCCCAGAGGAAAGGTTTGCTTGCTTACCTTGCTCTGCTTTCTGTCCAGATAGAACTGGTGCTGGCTGATAGCCATAGCCCAGATGGACTTGATCAATGCTGGACACGCATACCACGTGTGCACTGCGATGCCACTATGCCCGAATGTCCTCCTTGTCACCGAGGCCCTGGGAAAGCGAGAACTGCACGTTTCAATCTCATTTATGAGGAGAGAAACCATTTATCAGTCAATAGCCTTTAGTGAGAACCTACTGAGTCCACTACCTGGCGAGAAGGTGACACACGAGCTCATGCACAAATGCGAGTGCACATACAAGTATCCACGTGTGCACATACAGAAATCGGCTCCCCAGGGGCCAGAATTTGGCTCAGCCTCTGCCGTGTATGTTGGGTCACTCTAGGTTCCTGGGTGGTCCTTTCCAACTTTCTTGGAACTGAGCCAGGATAACTCTCAGAGAGCAGAAAAACCTTCAACGATGCTACAAACCAAGCAATGCCATCTATGGCGAAGATGTGCACATTCTGTCCTCATGGCCACTGGCCGTATCACCATAACTCTGCATTCCTTGAAAGGGCTGCTTATCAATTTCAAATATGCTCAGGCAGCAGGGAGCTGTGATGGCTCAGGAGAGAGGGGCAGAGAGAAGGGAGCCAGTCTGCCCGACCTGTGCATCAACACTGGCAAGGCCACAAGGAGAATCAGAGGACGGAGGAGAGTGAAGTGGAGCTGAAAAAGCAAGACAGGAAGCCCTGATCTCAACAGAATTCACACATTAATGGAGATGGGGGGAACAGGAGTTACATGGTTACGTCCTTACTGAAGTATATTTTAAAGGATAGGCAGATTAAATATGAGAACAAATGAATTTTGAGAAAGTGTGTTTGCATGTGTGTCAGGGAGGGAGGGAGAACGGGGGGGGAGAGAGAGAGAGAGAGAGAGAGAGAGAGAGAGAGAGAGAGAGAGAGAAGCGGGGTGGGGATGGGGCATCTGACCTGGGTGTCAGAAGGAAAATGTGTGTTCTCAAGATTAAGATATCTAATTTGGAAGAAATGTGGGGTTTTCAGGACTTGTGAATAGTAGCGACGTTTTTTTCACAGCCAGTTTTTCCTTGAAGAGCATTCAAAGGCATGCCTATCACCTTTAAGGAGAATTCAAATTTGGTAGTTGGAAACCAGACACTAGGCAGGTTTTTCCTCCCTTTGGTTCAAACTAAAGGAAAAAACGCCAGAGGACAAAAAAGCACACAGTTGAAGATAACTGAAAAGAGGCAGACAGAGAGCAAGGAGGGGGCCTGCGAAGATCTCTGGATTTTAGAGGAAACCGAGGTCTGAATGCTCAGTTTGGCTCCTCCTAGGAGAAATGTGTGTACGTGTATGTGTATGTGTGTGTGTGTGTGTGTGCATGTTTTCTCCCAGAAAAGCTGAAGCAGAGAAGAAAGGTGACTTGGATATCTTTTTGCACTGGCAGCACTGGTTGTAGAGGCCACGGCTTCTGTTTTTCAGGTAAGGTGAGTGAGCAAGAGTCAGGTGACTCATCACATCTGAGACAGGGGCTATTTCCACGGGCGCACCTGCGTCAGATGCTCACCAGCTCTTCTCCAGCACCATCATTAGTTTATCTCCTCTACTCATCTCCCCCTTCAGGTCCTTCCCACCCCACTGACTTTTCTACTTTGCCCGAGCCTTAGAAATGGAATAGTGTGGGTGAAACCTACAGAATACAAAAAAAAGGGTAGGTATGCAGGTAGGTTGTACAGTGGGCAAAGTCCACAGTGTGCCCTGTGTCCTCTGGGGGAAGGACGAGCAGGAAAGGTTGGGATGACACCTGTCTTGGCCGCTCGGAAAGCACCCTCGATGCTGAGTGCCACCACAGCCTCCCCCAAGGTTGTCATCACTGCCTGAGTGTAGCTGGTCCGCCCTGCCCTGAGCACGAGGTGGTGACCCCCTTCCTGGCATGGGGAGTGGCTGGGAGTGGACATCACATAAGGTACAGTGGGTTGGACAAACAGTCCCTGTTTCAAATAAGCAGACCACCAGTAGTGGGATGGCACATCCAAGTGTGCCAGCAGCCATGAAGGTGACCCCTGAGTTGGAAGGCCTAGCGGTGGTCGGCTCTGCCCCAACCAGCTGACCTGAAGCAAGTCCCTTCCCCTGTGTGACAGGAAGGTGTCTTCCCAGTGGCAGTCAATGTGGGCTTCCACCCCTGACCTCCCTGGGTTCTCTCCTTGCCTCCCTGCCCGTCTCCAGGACAATACAGTGTCCTCAGTGCCCCTTCCTGGTGGGGCTGTGGCTATGTCTGTGTGCTGGCTCCACCTCCCTCACTTGGCTGTCTCAGGTAAGGTGTACCCACTTGACATTTTTGGCTCCTTAAGTGCCCAAGGCACCTTTGAGTCTCGGCTCAGATGGTCCCTGCCCATGAGGCCTCTCCCAACCAGGTAGGCTTTAGTGTCCATGTCAGTCTGTGCCCTTGGGCCCCTGGTGCACCCTCCAGCTGCTGGGAAGACACCTGGTGCACCCTCCCTGTGCAAGGGGTAGTAGGACAGTGTGTGAGCTCTGGCCCTGGGCTTCCTGGGTTCCAATCCCACCTGTACCACATACTAGCTTTGTAACCTAGAGTAGGTTCCTTCACTTCTGGGCCTAGTTTCCCACATATAAAATAGGAAAGAGCCTATTTGCTGGGTCACAGTGAGGACCCGGTGACAGAATGACTTCAGAGCACTGATGACACATGCAATACTCCTTAGGGGTCAGTTCCTCCTGCTGCTGGTCTCCCCAACTCTGTGAGAAGTGCTTTAAGGAAGAGGACCCCATCTCCACCTTCCTTCTGTACCTTATCACATCCACCACGGCGTGGACACAGAAGTTTCTCGGCACATAGGAGAGCCCTTTTGTTCAATCAGCTAAAAGCCCACTTAGGGGTACTGTGAGGTTAGGTTCATACCTTTTCCTATATCTCTAGACCTTGGGAAAATGAAGGCAATTTAATATTACAACACTGATTAGGGTGACGGATGCAGAGAGAACACACAGCCCACACACATGCACACACACACACACACACACACACACACGCCACACGCGCGTCTGAAGGATTTCTCCAAGGTGCCTGAGCTGCAGGACTCTGGTCTGACCACAGGCACGGGGAGTTTGTCTGTTCCCTGTGCTTGGCTCCCTTGATGGCCCAAGTTTTATTTAGTTTTTACTCTGTCAAGTGTCCCCTTCTGCATCTGACCCACTGGGCCAGAATGCATTTCACTCTTTTTACATGGAAGTTTCTCCTCTTGTCTGTCCAGCAATCTGTCCGACAGAGCTCCACAGCCGCTTGTTAGTGCTGGCATCCAGCCTCCCTCCGTGCCCCATGCAGATGGATCCCTGAGCACTCTGCACGGGCTCTCTGGGCTGTGATCCTCTGGGCTTGAACCCTGAGCACCATGGGACAAGGATTCTTCTGCTTACCACCGTCCTCTGCGCCTGCCTGCATGGACGCAAAGCTCCAGAGAGTCAGGGATGGGCTCCCAGACCCAGCAGGGGCTGTTTCCCTGCAGATGACGGCACGGGGCAGAGCGCCACTGAGCCAGGGTTATCTGGGTCTGCAGGGAGGGAGCTTGTACTGGGGTCAGAGCCCCAAGGGGGGACCGGTCACCTCTATTCAGAAGTTGCTCAGGGCCAATTTCCTCCCAAGCCCAGGGTGGGAGTCAGCAGCATCTAAGCCCACCAGGGCTCCTCACAACTTCTGGTCTTTTGCTGTCTTCCCAGGGCTGCTGGGGTGTTTTCAACCTATTTTCAGGCCTAAGGCAAGTGATTCCCTCTTAGGCGTCAGGCCTGGGTCAGGGAACTGCGCTGTGTTTCCAGGTGGCAAGGATGGTGGCAGACAAAGAGGAGTTGCAGAGGGCAGGGGCTGTGGACCCCTGGGCACTGCCTGGTGGTCCTGTTGGCTGGCATCTGACTGACAGCGTGGAGTTTTACCCCTTGTCTGGGGAACAATGTGGGGAAGGGAAACTGATTGTTATTTCTTTCATGTCCACTCCCAGTGCTAACACCCTAAAACTCCAGCTCCCAGAGTACAACAATCAGGTACAACTGCTTTGGTGACAGAGTCTTTCTGGTGTGACTGTCCTGCCTGAGTCTTTTAGGAGCTCTGACAAGAAAGCCTTCACCTGGGAAAACTTCCTAAAGGGACTTAGGTCACTGCCCAATTTAACCTGCCATTTGTCAAAGTGCCACAAACAAAGTTTTCCTCCAGTGCCCCAGGGCACACAACAGACAGACAGACAGACAGACAGACACACACACACACACACACACACACACACACACACACGGCTGGACTCACGGCACGCACCAACACATATATACAAAACAAAGCTTTAGTATCTGATTTGAACTCTTTCCCACGATTCCCCATCCTCTCCCCTTACCCCAAACCGAACATGAGCACTGACAGCACAGTCACCAGATTATCAGTAACACACCAGGCACTCTCGGGAGAAAAGGACTTCTCACACTCACCTGCGGGGGTCATGAACTTCCACGGAAAACTTCTTCTCTCTGAAATACAGGTTTTCCAGCTGTCTCCATTGGAATATCTGGACAGAAAACAGTGCAGTTTAGGCGCAGGAGTGGTGGCTTTGCTGGCTGTTGTCCCTCCGTTCTTGGTTAACTTTCGACAGCTGGCAGTTTCCTTATCAGAGCAGACTGTACAGTTGTTTATACCTCCTCCTTGTGTTGAGACACACACACACACACACACACACACACACACACACCCCAGAGCAGTCTTTGAAAATCAGGCACTGTGGGTGTGGATTCTCCCGCAGCTTTCTTAATGGAGCAGAACAAGTTCTTCCCGAGTCGCTCCCCTTTGGTTTGCCTTTGTTGGCTTCTCCAAGACAGTTCCCAGCTCTGCAGACTTTTCCCTCCAAGGGGGTGGGGAGGGAGCGGGCTGCGGGGGAGAGAGGGAGGGAGGAAGGGAGAGCAGCCCAAGCAGGAGCTCTGAAGGGAGTGAAGGGAGCCCTGTAGCCACCGTGCCTGCGCTTCCTCCCCTCCAGTGCTGAAGTGGGAAGGCGGTCAAATTCCCAGCCTCCCAGCGGGACTCCACTTCCTGCTTGCTAATGTGCAAGCCCTCTGCAGCTCTGGAGGGCGGAGGCTGCCGGGACCTCAGTCAGGGCAGGCAGCTCAGGATCACAGTGTGAGCCTGTCAGGACCACTTTCCCTGCAGCACAAAGAGAAGCCTTCATCCTGCGTCCTTGGCGGGAAGACGCTGTGGCCAGGATCTTCCCGGCAACAGAAGCACCAGGGGACCCCTAAGCTGATAACTTGGCTGTAAGGTTGGGAAAAGTCAGGGCTACATCTCATCGATGTAGGGATGGGACTCATTTTGCTGCATGAAAACGAAAGTTACTTAGCCCTTTAAAAGGGTCATAGGAGGGTAGAGTTATGTGCACATATGATTGTGTTTATACTGATGGATCATGTACCCCATTCTATACTCTCTGAATGTGGGTTCATTTTGCTGAAATAAGGCAGAACAGGCATCCTATTCTTGTCTTCCCCTGGGAATGTCAATTTCTCACTGGGATCCCCCTTTCTCTGCCCCACTGAGTTGCAGAATACGCTTTTCAGAGTCTCACTCTTCTCCTGGCCCTGTCTGACCTGCTGCTGTTCCCTCTGCCTTGAAGATGTGAGGGTCAGTTCCCTGTGTCCTGTCAATCCCTTCCCCCAGGCCCAGGGTGCTGCTTATCAATGCTTGGCCAATGGATTTGTTGCCCAAGTTAAACTGGGCTGGAATAAAACAGCTTTCTAGGTGGGCTGCATTCTCTTATCTTCCTTTTCTCTTGCTGGAATTTCAAGTGTATTTTGTCTGCATAAGTAATAGGAAGGAGGGCATCTACCATCTCTTGTTACATAGCTACTGCTTTTGTCCACAGCTTGGAGTACATCTGACCCTGGAGCTCAAGGAAACTGTACTTCTTTTTCAAGTTCAAGGACAGCAAATCCTTGATATAAAGCTCCACACTGGCTCAGACAGCTTTGTGTTCATGCCACCACTGCCTCCTCCTCCACAGTGCCGGTTCTACTTAAACGCATAACTCTGCAGCTCAAGCTTCCATGGTGGAGGATACTCTGCTACTTTGAGTCTCTCTGTGAAAACATCCAAAGCTCCTCTCTGCTCCCCAGGGGTCAGGTATTAATAGATTTCACCTGAACGTCACCACAGCCATAAAAACACCTCATAACCTGCAGGTAGCACATACAGCAGCATGGCCAGGCACCAAGGTTTTGGGACCTGTCTGCATCTGTTTGAATCCAGGCTCCCAAACATCCAAATTCCTGGACCTTCAGCAAGGTGCACCATTCCCTTTGGCTTCAATTCCACCCATCTATAAAAGGGCAAGAACGGCCCCTCTAAGGTAGAGCTTGGTAGTAGCAGATCCTTGCCTAATACTGGCACCAAGTAAGCACTCAGCAAACTCAGATCTTCCTAGGATTCTTCATCATTCTTACTTCTCCCAAATCTTGGCCAATAAAAAAGAGTTACTGCAGAGCAACTGGAATAATTTTTAAATTTCCTAACCTGGGGTTTAGAAACATAAAATAATTGGCTGGAAACATTAGAGTAACTCTAAAGATTTACCATTCTTGCTCTCTTTCTTCCCCTCCTTGACCTGGCAAGGTGGGGCCTTCAATGGGACTGGCTTCTTGGGTGTGAGGCTGAAAGCTCTGCTCTGGCCATCTTGAAATTTGGATACGTTTTCATCAAGGGGCCTCATGCTGCTCCTTTGCACTGGCCCTGCCGATGACAGTCCTGGCTTGGTGCTAGCTGGCCTTGGCAGCACACGGTATAGGGTCCACTTGTGTATGATGGACAGACCCAGGGAGGCTGGTTTCTCCAGTCCCACCAAAAAGAGGAAAGGAGCCACACTAGTGTAAGTATGTGTGAGACAACTCCTCTTGTGCTTTCGGTTTGAAGCCTTCTCTCTGCCTGATAAAGAACCGCTCAGCACAAGGCTCGGAGGGTTGGTTCCCTGGTTAACTCCTGCTCCCCACCCTCCTTGTGAAATAATACACAAACGAAGCCTGTGCTGTAAGTGGTCCCTGATGCCGGTTGGCGTGGAGATCGATGTGACTGCCAAAGGGACTGAACAAATCCATCTGGCTGCCTTGGGCTTCCCTCCGCAGCCACTGCGGCTGCCGCCATGGGAAGGCTTCTGCCGCTGGCTGCCGTTCTCGGCAGTGAGCCCTGGAGCCCTGCTCCCAGGCATGGCCTCAAGAAGATGTCCTGTCTGTGGGCATTTTATAACAGGGTGTGGAACAATGGATTCCCCTCGAGGTCTGCTCCAAGCACCAATTTGGTTGGTTTTTATTTTTCATCTTTAACACTGGGCAGGGAAAGTGGGGGCAAGGCGAACGGGTAGCTCTCTAGGACTGGATGGCCGCAGAGCGACAGGAACTGAAGAAGCCCTGCACATGTGGGAATGCAGGCGGGGGAGGCGGGGTGCCTGGGCTGGCACCTGGGAGCAGGACTGTGAAGGCAGCAGGGCCAGAGAGGGCAGGAGCAGCTGGGTTTGGCCATGTCACTTGCTGTAATGGCACTGCGCTGTCTTGGCAGGATTTGGGACGTTTCTGCTCCTGTACCCCTGTGTCCCACAGCTTGGGGCCCCTGAGCATTCTGCCCTGAGGCCGGCAGAACAAAAACAATAAGCAAAACAACAAACAGCAGCTCTTGCTCCTGCCTTCCCCTCCCCACCAGGGAAAGGTGGGTGCTGACTGCTGCTTTCCCAGCAGCCCCGCGCTGTCTGTGCCACCCCAGGGTGCTCCCTCTTGGACTGGGCTGTTAGGGGAGGTGTCAGGTCCTGCCACCAAGAAGACACATCTTTGTGCTCTGCGACTGCACATAAAGACACATTAGACAGTCCTAGTGGTTGTCACATGACTTGGCCAGCTCCGTTAGGACTCTGTGTGATTCCTATGGGCCAATTAGATCCAAAAGCTAATGAAAAGCTCAACTGGGTAGTTCTATCAATAATCAAAGGATTTATTAATTAATACTTATTAAATCAGCAGCTAGGCATCTTTAAGAAGCTCTGTAAACACTGCTTCTTTGATCATCTCACATCCCCCACACAGAAAGAGTGGGAAATTTTCCTGGGGAAAGTGAGGCCCAGCGAAATGAGGGGAAACTGCCTAGGGCCACACAGCAAGTCAGTGAGGGAACCAGAAATAGCAGTGGAGGCACCTGGTCCATGACTCCAGCCTCTAACTATGCCGCTTCCCCCATGAGTCCACCAATTAGTGGGAGCAGCTCTTACTCACTAATGGGTGGTTAACTTTACAAGTAAATGATTTTCACAAATGAGCACCAATGCAACTGTAGGTACAGAGTAGAAAACCAAATTTCTCTAGCCCTCCACACGGCTCTGCTTTCTTTTTGGACTGTAAGTGATAATAATATGAGTTGCCTTCTTTACTTGGAAACCTAACTTTCTACACAGCATTCACCTCAGTACTCAGGAGCTTTCAGCCAATGACTAAGAAACAAAAATAATCACCATGAAGAACAGCCTCGCCCGAGCATAGTGGTTCATGCCTATACTCCCTGGTATTTGGGAGGCTGAGGCAGGGAGATTACAAATTTGCGCTTAGGCTAGGCAATTTGGTCTCAAAATCAAAAGGGCTGGAGATGTAACATGGTGGCAGGGTGCTTGCCTAGCATGTGCGGGATCCTAGGTTCTATTCCCACTATTTAAAAAAAAAAGACAAAAACAAAGCAACAGAACCACACCATCAAAGCAGTCTGATGTGAGCTTCCACAGGAAATAAAAAGTTAGAGGAAACTTATCAGGACATGGTTTCACTGAGGCGGATATGTCACCATCACTGGGAACCTGGCTGGTCCAGATAAGGGTTCTTCATTTTTGAGCAGCAGTGTGATTCCCAAAGTGGTTCCTCATCCTCCATCCTCCCATTCTATTTCTCAGCATTCCCATGTATATAACAGGAGACGAAGAACACTTATTCACAAAGAGCAAAGGAGAGTGGCTAAGAAATGCTGCCTTTGAATGCCCAGTGTGAAGCCTTAATGGGCAAGGGCCTGGGGCCGGCTCCCGCCATCCTGTCCTGCTGGACTCCACATCCTGTGCAGGGCCGCAGTTGGAGTGGGACAGGGGCCCTGGCTCTGCTGGACTTCCTCTCCAGCCAGGGCTCACTCAGTGCTGGAGCAAGTGGAGAGGTGGCCAGTTCACAAGATGATACGGAAATCAAGACTTGAGAGGAAGCTTGGTCTGGCAGCTCTGCTTCTTGACCAGGACTTTAGGGAGTTTGTCTTCCTCTGG
Organism: Dasyprocta punctata; assembly: GCA_004363535.1. Classification (NCBI taxonomy): domain Eukaryota; kingdom Metazoa; phylum Chordata; class Mammalia; order Rodentia; family Dasyproctidae; genus Dasyprocta; species Dasyprocta punctata. Next base: position 36,728 of record RJWM01000583.1, read on the forward strand.
TCCCTAAGGCTGAGTCACCAAGCCTCTTAATGACCTCCCCATGAGCAACTTCCTGCTTCATTCAGAAGGGCCATTATTCAGATTCCCAGCAGCCATCTGGTCCACCTCCTCCTTTCACACAGAAAACAGCCTAGTGGACAGGGGTTGAGGGGCTGGCAAAGGCTGGATTAGTAACTGACGTCAGGACCCACACCTTGTGCCTTCTTGTCCTCGCCTCCTCCTAACATGCCATAAACCTCCGGCAATGAATGAAAACAAAGGAGTCCCAAACTCTGGCTTCTTCAGAGATCAGACAGGCTCCAGCAGTCTAAGTGGTGCTGAGAGCAGGCAGTTCTCGGTAAGAAGTAGACTCAAGGACAGGAAAAAACTCCAAGCTCAGAATGAAACATACACAGTAAAAAAATCCACTTCCTTTTTTCATTTCTGCCTTTACATTTTCTAGAAGCAGATTGCCACTCGTGGATCTCTAGGTTATTGACACATTCAGCAAATAAAATGGGGTTGCTACCCATCTGCAGGACAAAAGGAGGAAGTGGCTGAACCCTGCATGGCTAGAGTTTGAAATGTGAGATGCCCTGGAAGACACCACGCCTGTGTGCAGGGGATCTTGTCATGCGGACCCTGTGAAGGTCTGCTGGCTCTAGGGGACAACAGAAGCAGCCTGCAAAAGCAGGCGAGGCCGTGGTTGAAACCACCCATCAGTTTTCTAGCCTTTCCCAGGCATTCAAGGTATTTTACTTTACTCATGAAGAAAAGGGGAGCCAAACCCCTGGGTGTTAGGCAACATCTGCTCCCCATTCTCCCTTCAGCTATTGGTGTAGTGGGTGCCTGCTTTGCCCTGGCTCCTGCTCACGGGCGAAATGAATGACACGAGGCTTATGCAGGTTCCTAGGCTGGCCTTCTGCATCCCTGCAGTCTGCATCAGCTGACCTAGCCAGCCAGGGATGGAGAAGACCCCAAAGAACCATGTCTGCTCTGAGCACACACATTTTTTTGTTTTTTTGTGATTAATTTCCCAAAGAACACAATATACTAGCTATTGACATGGCAGTAAGTAGGTGTTGCAAGCAGAGAGGATTTAAAGTATATGGCAGGATGTGCACAGCTCACATGCAGATACTGAATCACTTTCTATCAGGACTTCATTGGCCTCAGAGCTTGGTACGTGCAGAGGCTCCAGAGCCAATCCCTCATGTACACTGGGACACCTGGATTTGTGAGGCGCTCGCCATCCAGCTGAGAAGCGGCCTGTGTACATGCTACAGTTATTAGCTCCACAATGGCACTGCAAACAGTTTTATGTGCTTAACATTTTTTTAAAAAAGTTCTCTGTTCAGGCTTTAAAAACTCTGCAGAAGCACTGTGTTGTCTTACCAAGATAGGCCTCATGGTTTCATCTTAAATAATCAATACTCGTGACTGCCACTTATTCTGGATGGTTTTGGTTCAATTTTAGAACTCTGGCTTGAGGGTTAAGACCCTCCACCTCTTAGGCTCCCATTCCAAGACAAGGGGTGTGTGGGATTCTGACGTGCTACTCAGAGGCCGGAGCCAGCACTGGAAACACAGGGAAGTCACACTGCTGCTTGCTGGTGCTTAACAATGAAGTAGTTTAGCCGGGTGTGGTGGCGCACGCCTTTAATCCCAGCATTCAGGAGGCTGAGGCAGGAGGATCATTGTGAGTTTGAGACCAGCCTGGGCTACAAAATAAGTTCAAGGCCAGCCTCAACTGCATAGTGAGACCCTGTCTCAAAAAATAGGGCCGGGGATTTAGCTCAGTGGCCTAAGCACCTTCCTGGCAGGCATGAGGCTGTGAGTTCAATCCCCAGTACCAAAAAAAAAAAAAAAAAAAAAGAATACAGTAACTTGTTTTAAACATTCCTTACTTATGGGAGAGACAACATAGAGTACTATGATGAAGGGTACGGTTTTCAACATCCTGTTTGCTGACACACTGTTTGGCTGTGTGTCTGTGGTACTTTAGTTGCTTTATGTCACACTTTTTCCCTTTTTTGTTAGGGATAATTAAAAAATATTCTATTAATACATGTGTGCAGTGCATAATGCCTACACTCCTGGTGTGGAGTTAGAACGCATGCGTAACACAGCTTCATTCCTTTTCTTACTCCCTTACCTTCCCCTTGCTTCCCCCTCTCTAGCTCTTGCTCCCCTTCCCTTTCAAGAAAGCTCTACCCCCCTTCCTATTATCTGTCTTTTATTTGGTTCTTTATTTACATTTGGTGTTTCTCACATAAGAGAAGCCATGTGACATTTAAGCTTGTGTGTCTGATTGATTTCACTTGACCTTATAGTCTTATGGTGCATCCATTTTCCTACAAATGATTCAAGTCTATGCTTTATGGCAGAGTAGTATTCCATCGTATGTAAATAGCACATTTTGTTTATCCATTCATCAGTTAATGGCGTAACACATTTTTTTCATCTTTGAAACACTATTCATAACAATGCCACTTTTTTCATAGTGTTGCTGTATTAATGAATCAATACATACAAAGTGCTTAAAATGGTTGCTGGTGCACAGTTAACCCTCAGTTAATACTAGTTACTATTGTCTGTGTTCCTGCATCGCTTACATGGCTAGTATTATTCTTAATGTAAAAAAGTCCCGAGCAGCTTTCCTCCCATGGTGCCACAGGCATTGTAAAGCATCATTTTCTGTCCAGTAAGCATAAGCTTGAGCAGGGGTGCTCCTCCACTCCCTTTGGGGGTTCTCTTTGGGCTTCTTCCTTCCCAGCCCTAACCAGCCAGTTCCTCCATCCGCTGCAGTGTTTTACCAGAATCCATGGTGACCATTTTCCTGCTATGGCTTCTGATCTCCAAACATTCCCCCGAGAGGCAAGCAACCACAGCAGAGCAGGCCATCTAGGGGGCCGAGGTGGGCCCTCTGGAGCCTGTGAACCCTGGTCACAGGAAACAAGCCATGTGCACAGCAGGAGGCTCCCCAGGGTCTATTTTCTCAGAGTCACTCAGACACCCGGCAAACCAAGCAATGGTGATTCTGTTTGCAGTGGGACCTAATGGAACCAAGACCCTCCTCCTGCCCACTGCCTTCTCCTCCCTAACAGACAATACAAGCTCCACAATTATTTGTTTAATTTGGTGACAGAGGCCCAGGCCTTGACCTTTTAATGGATGGCCTCTTCTTAACCCATCAAAAACCTTTTAGCCCCCTTTGGCTTAGGAGTCATGAGAAAGGGGAAGGAGAAGGAGGATAGTAACCTTTAACAGGACTGCAGACAAGGTCATTTCCCTTTCCCCACTGGACTTGATTTCCTTTTATTTCCCCACAGGACAGCTTCTCTCTCTATTATTTTCTTGTGTGGATCATGGCTTTTCTTGAAAAGTTTCACCATGAAGCTTTGATGAGTGTACACACTTGGAAGGAAGTCAGATGCTCTTCCTTTTCTTTCCTCTGCCTCCTGGGGCAATTTCTTTCTCCTCAGACCAGGCCTCCTGCGGGGGTGGATGGGCCCGAGCCTGGATGCCAAGAGGGCTGAGGGTATGGCTTTGCCTTCCCAGCAAGGGCCACTGCACCCAGTGATGTGGGGTTTCATTCCCCTGTGCCCCATCCATCCTTCCAAACTCACCTGAGTGGCATTGCTCAAAGGGGACTCAGTGAGTCTGAGAAGTACTTGGTTCATGAGAAAAGAAGACTGAAAATTGTGATGGGCCATTTCATGTATTTTCCGATTGTTGTAAAGTGGTTTTCGTTTGTTTGGAGTGTGCCTGTGTGTGTGTGTGTGTGTGTGTGTGTGTGTGTGTGTGTGTGAGACTGGGGATTGAACTCAAGGCCTTCACACTGGGTTTCATCCCAGGCTTTTTAAAATTTTTTATTTTGAGACAAGTACTTGCTGAATTGCCCAGGCTGTGCTTGAACTTGTCATCTTTCTGCCTCAGTCTTCTAGAGTGCTGGGACTACTATAAGAGTGTTTTATAAAGCAGGGTCTGACTATTCTGGAGAACACACTATGAGAGGGAAAGCTGTATTGTTCTAATTTGGGGGAGAGGTGTCATGCCCAGTAGCTGTGGCACCAGGAATGTGGCATCACAGAAACAGCTGCACCCTCTGGGGAAGTCACCTGACTGGAAGACAAAGACTGGACAGGCAATCAGCTACGGAGGAACACATTCATCTGTGTAAAGCAAAGGGAGGAAGGGAAGGAGGAAGGAAGGAAGGAGGGAAAGGAGGGAGAGAAAGTGGGGTGCTCTGGAGTAGCTTAGGAGCAGCAGTTTGCAGGTTCAAACCCCTAGCACTTTGAGAATCCGCCCTCCCTGGGAAGCACCCACCCCATGTGCCGTTGAGGTCCAGGGTGAGTGGGCCAGGGGTGGCTGCTGCTGCTCAAGCTGGCAGGTATCACGGTAACCGAGATTCAGAGAGGCCGAGCCACTTTCTCAAGATCTCACAGAGGAAAAGGGGTGGGTGTTTGACCCTCATCTTTTGCTCTAATTCGGGCTCCTACCATGATGTGAGGGACACACCGTGATGGAACCATGATGCTTTGGTAAAGATGGATTTCTAAGCCATAGGGGACCATGATACCTGCATTGTAAAGGTCTTTATTCATTCATGCAGTAGCTAGTAAGTGCCAGAGGCTTGGTCAGGTCCATTCTAGAGCAGCCTGCAGGGCCCAGACAACCAGCCAGCAGACATTAGGGCCAACCCGAGGAAGCAGGATGTGGGACGACGGCCATCCTGATCCTCCTGGAGCGCTGTCTGAACTCAGCTCTGTCCACAGAGAGCTGGGGACACCGTGTGGGAACTCAGCTCTGGGTCTCCTGCTGGAACCCTGGTTCCTGCTAAGAGCAAATCATCATAGCTCCTCCTGCTCCAGGTCCTTCTCCAGGATGACTGGGGACAGGTTGCACTGACAGCCTGGTTCTCTGGCTCCACAGCAGAGTGCTGCCACAGCCCCAGGGCTGCGGGCAGAGTTAGCCACAACCCATCCTGGCCCTGCCAGTGTTAAGCAAGCTTAACAATTTTCAGGAAGGTCAAGTCAGCTCAGGTTTTCCCTTTGAATCATGCTCCTTAAACACCACCCTGAACTCCTAGGAATTGCATGGTTCAGCAGCAGCTAACATCTCCTAAGACAAAGTGGTTACTGAATTCAACGAGCCAGGTTTCCTAGCCTAACACTTCCTGCTTTGCAGGAAAGGAAAGAAACGAGTCTGGAGAACCACCGTGTTCAGCACCCACAGTCTCCAAGCAGCGTGCCCTTGACATCTAATTACTAATAGCACTTAGCTTCTTCTCGGTCCAACGGACCAAGTAGAACCCAGATAGGAGCAATTTTCATGTTTTTCATGATCAAATCTAAGCTCTAAGAAGCCAGAGGACCTCCCTCCTTGCTTCCTTTCCTTTGCAAATGGATGGAAGCTAGAAAACCCTTCACGCTGTGAGTTAGCCTGTTTGCACATGAATCACCACTACATGCATACGTACACACAAGCACGTGCAATCTGCCTGGACCACTTTTATCTACTCAGCAACAACTGAGAATCTAGCACGTGTTGGACACTGTGCTGTGCATAGAGAATACATGGGTGAAAGAGCACCCTGTCCATTCTCACAAGAGGCGAGGGAAACGAGTGATAAACCAGAAGACTACACAGTAGAGTGAGGCGAAGGGCACAGGTTCTGAAACCTACATAACCCAGGTCAAAAGGACAGGGTTAGGCTGATGAGATGCTCTGGGAGAGGCCTGTTAAAGTGATATCTGAGTCCACACTCAAAAGACACCAAGGGCAAGGCTCTGTGGCTCTGAGGGACCACAGCAGGTGCACAGGTCTAGGACACCACTCGTGTGTGTGTGTGTGTGTGTGGGTGTGTGTGTGTGTGAATGCATGTGCATTCTCCTGGTGCAGAAAATGCTGAACTAGCCACCAAGGGACAGTAGAATGTTATTCTGGCATAAAAAGGAACAGACCTCCAGATTTGTAGGCCTGTAATCCCCACTACTCAGAAGGCTGAGGCAGGAAGCTCTCAAGTTCAAGGGCAGCCTGGACAATTTAGTGTGACCCTGTCTCAAAATGAAAAGGAAAAAGGGCAGAGGATGGAGTTTAGTGGTAGAGGACACCAGATTCAATCTTGAAAACTGTTAAAAAAAAAAAAAAGAAAGAAAGAAAGAAAGAAAGAAAAGAAAAGAAAAGAAATAGAAATAGGAATAGACTCCTGATCCATGTTGCAAAATAGATGATTCTGGGCCTTGAAAACATTATTCTAAGTGAAAGAAACTAGACACGAAAGGCCGCACAATGCATACCTCCACTGACAGTGTCCACCATAGGCAGATCCAGAGAGTGAAAAAGCAGACTGGGGGTTCCTAGGGCTTTGGGGGTTGGGGAGAAAGAGGAGTGACAAGGAGGTGTTTTATGGCCCCTGCTCTCTTGGTTAGTTAATCCTAGTTTGCACTAACTGTGGGTCAGTGCTGGTCTTTGCTTAAAACTTAACAAAGCTTAAAAGAAGCTGGCAGTCCTAAAAGAGAAGCCCCTACTTTGCAGTGGGACCCTTTCCACAGACACTTTGCCACCCTGTCACATAGTTCCGGTCCCCTCTTCCACTCGCTGTGGGGTCCTCTGTGCATAGCAACTTGCTTCCCCTGGCCCTCAGCACCAGGACAGTGGGAAGGGGACCTCAGGTGCTGCTCTGCCCTGCTGCCAAGGGACCCTGGAATCTTTTACTCTTCTGGTGAGAAATCTGGCCAGTGACCAATTTTTTAAGGGGTTTACAAACTTCAAACATAAACTAAGTTATGTATTTAAAAATATATGCATGTGCACACAGGACATTCACTTAGTCGTACTTCTCTGAGGCTTATAAAGGCAGAGCTAGCGCTTGGTGGCAGTCAAGTGTGAGAGGCAGGAGTCCAGAGCCTCCCTGTGTCCTGCCCTCCCCTGGAAAGGCTGAGACAGAAACCCCATCACCAGGAGGCGAAGTGCACTCGGGGGTGCATGGAGCCCTGGGCTGGTTAGATGCTAGCATGCGCCTTCCAGAACCGTCACAGGCCTGGGGGAGAGCTGTCCAAACCCCCACGCAGCCCCTAAGAACACTCACTGGAAATGCCAGAGAAAAAGCATTGAGCGGGTGGGTGGTCTACTGTTTCACCAAGCAGGACTCTTGGGAATCTCCCCCATCACTGATCCCAAGCAGACTTGTCACAGATTATGCTGTCTATGGGTTCCTTTGCTGCTGTGTCAATAGAAACAAGGAGAGGAAGATGAAAGTCAAAGCTGAGAACTCAGGGTGAGCAGCACCACTGCTGAGAGCTGTGAGCAAGCCGCATCGAAGCAGAGGCGAAGGCAGGTACAAGACTGGCAAGCAAGGTCACAGAGGCTGATTTGCACCTTTCTTTGTCTGCCACAGCCCGGGTTTGTCGGATCTTGTAGCATGATAGTCCATCCCTTTCACTCACGACACTGTCCTGCTTTGGATATTAAAACCTGATTTGTCACTGGAAAAACAACTACTTTGATTTCACTTCCTGTGCATTTCAAGAGTGACCAAACCAAGCAGGGAGGAGAACAGTGGTAGCCAGAGGCCGGGGAAGCGGGTATGGGGAACTGTTGTGTAATGGGCACGATTTTAGTTTTGCACAACGAAAAGGGTTCTGGTGATTGTTGCACAACACTGTGAACACGCTCAGCACTATTCAGCTGCACACTGAAAATGATGGTGTACTTCATGTTACATGAATTTTATTACAATTTAAAAAACCTTTTGGTAAAACAAAACAAAACAAAACAAAACACCTTTTGGTTAGATGGCTCTGAAACTTCAAACAGTCAGTGTATCATGTGTCCACAAAGGTGAAAACCAAGAGAGCACTTTTAGAAAAGTCCCTTAGAGAGGCATGCTGTGAGTTCCCCACTACCCACTGGGTGAGGGGGAAGCTGCTGACTGATTCCCGGAAGACAGGGTTCATCAAGGCCACCTGGACAGCCTGGTAGATAACCCTGAAGTCATGGGAGCTGGAAGAGAGATGGAGTTGGTTGGGAGAGCTGCTGTGGTTTGGGACTTTTTATTTATTTGCAGTACTGGGGGATGAATCTAGGGCTTTTACACTGAACTACATCTCCAGACTCACTTTTACTTTTTATTTTAAAAAAAGTCTCATTAATTAATGCCATTAAATCATCCAGGCTGGGCTTGAACTTGTGACCCTCTTGCCTCAGTCTCCCGGAGTGCTGAGATTACAGTTGTGTGCCGCTATGCCCAGCTAGTTTGGATCTTAAGTGTCCCCAAAAGACTGACACATTAAAGACTTGGTCCCTAGGCTGGGTCTACTGGGAGGTCATGGAACTTTTAATAGGCAGTGCACAGTGGGAAGTTTCTAGGTCACATGCCCTTTAGGGCAACTTTGAGATCCCCAGCCCTTTGCTTTTTTTTTCTTTGGTTTCCTGAAAACGAGATGAGGAGTTTTGCTCCAGCCACAGTGTGCTGCCTTACCATACCAAAGCAACAGGGCCAACCAACCATGGACTAGAACTCTGAAACTGTGAGCCAAAAGGAACTTTTTCTCTTACAAATTGATTATCTCAGGTATTTTGTTATAGTGCTGAACAGCTGCCAAACACTGTTACAAAACACTGAACGTTCTACTTTCTTAATAGAAGCTTATTTTGCTATTTAAAGTGATTGTGTGCCTTTTATTATACATGAGTGATCAAAAAAGCCTCAAGATTGCCTGTGGTTATATCAAGGGACAGGAAAGAACACATATAGAGGAAGAGAGTGAGATAAAAGGGGTTTGCCTTTGAATCTCATGTGGTCAATGTTCTTGTTTTACATTGCAAAGGCTTTGGTTTTTAAGCCAGAAAAACCAAATCTATTCATAGGTCACTACTGGTTCGTGGTTCCTCTGGAGACTGAGGCTACTGGATGTCCTTCTGTAGTGCTCTAGGATCCAACGGGCACATTTGGTTTTAATTTGCTTGCATCCAAGGTCGACGGGGTTCCTTGAGCTGTGGGATTCTGCCTCTGCAGAGACGTTAGAAGCCAGCTGATCTCGAGGGAGTTGCTGGGTGTCTGGCTGGGTATATGTTTACATGTTACAGACACCCAGCGTTGTGCTTGGCCTCCTACTGTCCACACTGACAACATAGCTATTTACATAGCCTCTCTCAGTGCTGCTGATGCATGTGCTGCTCAGAAAAGTGAGGACAGATGATCTAGGGGACCAAGCAACTGTGTGGGAACTGGGTAAGTCCTGGGGGACGACACGCCAGAAAGGATGCAGGTACTGAGGGAGGGATACGACTTTGGGTAACCTACTTAGATCTAGCTTGGGCTTTGGCTCAATGAGAGAACAGTCCAAGTAGTCAAAGACAGACACAGCTTAGCTACTGAGAAACTCACATTTTTCTTTCCTAGTACTTTTTTTCTGGGGAAAATAATGCATTTCTTTCATTTACTACTCCCCTCTGGCACAAAAATGAGCTCCTCTTCCTGTTTCTAGTTTCAAAGTTTGTTTGATCTAAAGGGTCCTGATTGGTTTGACCAAGCACCTTCTCAGGGAGGAAACTGAATCCCAGGGAGGTGCCTCATCTTGCAATAGGGGAGCTAAAACTGTCTTCACTACCAGCCCAGATACCTGGTGAGCATAAGCTATGTATGACGTGGCACCTAAGTTGAGGCAGGTGCAGAGCTCCCCAAGATTATGCAAGCCCAGGGACTGATCCCAGAGGCTCTTCAGAGCTTGCATGTGCCTCCTCCCTGAGGTGTCCTCTAACACACCATCTGGGAGTGACTTTGACCAGCTCTTGTCAGGGAACAACTGCATTCCTCTCTTCCTGTTCCTTTCAATAGAAATCATCTCATGTGATAGCTTCTCTCTAAGAATTCTCTGTGCAGATGAGATGATGCTATTTTTTCCTACTCACAGACAGATTGACCTTCCTCAAAGGTGACAGTGTGGCATCAGCATGAGCTTCAGTAAGAATACAACAGGAATACATGCTGGTCCTCAAGCATGGGCTCAGAATGGCCTCCGTAGGAACCTGTGGGAACTGAGGGACCCTGGATTCCCAGATCTAGTAACCAACAAAAAAAATTAATCCTTTTAACAAAGAGATGTTGTTTGCTCTTTGAGGTGAGCCCGCCTCTCTTGTTCATTATGAAAGAGACTAATGACATTTTCTATGTCAAGGACAACAGTGCTTTTATCTTGGGGAACCAGATACTCTTTGAGAAGTAAACTAATTCAAGATGGGGAGAATTAGGCTATGTCCACCCTGCATCTTACAGTCTCCATTTAACAGCTTCAGAAAAGAGGGGCAGAGAGAGGTTAAATAAATCATCATGACTTTTTAGAATACACTGGAAGAGAGTTAACAGCACTCAAATTCTTCTTCCGTGGAGATTTACTGTGGATCTTTACAAAACCTTTTTTTAAAAAGGTGTAATTGCTGCAGGAAGGAATTTGATTTTAATAGACTAAAACATCTTTCTAACAAAAACAGTAGAATCACATAGACAGTCACTTTTCAAGTGCCTGGTTGTAGGGCAGTGCTCCTTGAACTTCACAGTATGTGTGCAAGTCACCTTGAGGGCCTGGGAAGGCAGACTGTCCAGGGTTTTGCAGTCTTTGGTCTAGAGGAGGATCTCACTTCCCCAAGAGAGGTGACAGCTGCTGATCCAGGGACCACGCTTTGAGAACCACTACTGTCAGAGACAGTGTTGAATTGAGCAGCCTTCCCTTCAGGATCCAAGCATTTGTTTCCTTTTCCAGGATTCCTCTGAGCTGCAGAGAGCCATCTATCCTCAGTCAAGACCCTCACTGTGGAGTCGCTTGGAGCCAATGACTGGTTGGTGCTGGGGCATGAGGCATGGCCCCCAGTCTTGAGACCAATAGCTCTGAGGGGTGCAACCCATGTGGCAGGCAGGATGGGAGGGTGCTTCAAGTACTGGGAGAGGAGACGTGGGACTGGGAAGTTTGGGTGTCGGCCGTTGTTCCCACCTGAGGCTGTGCAGTATACAGAGCCCACACAGAGATGCCAGTTTTAGCTCCCCGTCCAATCTGGCCTCTGTATGTCACCATAGGAGGTAAACTCAAGTAGACACTCAACTGAGATGTGGGGGATGACTCAGTTTCCTCCTGCAGCCTCACATGGGGTGCACTATATTGTTGAGGACTTCACAGTCCACTCCTTGTACTGAAGTTCTAACACCAGTTCAGCATCTTTAGCTGACTATGATTCTTCTATGGAAAGAGAGACTAGGGCCATTTTGCCCACAGAGATGCTACTGCCATGTCTGATATTGGTTTGAGAAGGGTTGTGTCTAGGTCTGACACATCCCTAATGAGATCTTGCCACCATTCAATACATACACAGAACAAAGCTTTATATCACACCTCATAAAAATCTACAAACATTATGTGTCCATCAAAGAAAATGCTTCACATCAGAATAAGATCACGATTTTCTTAGACCACTACTGCCCTTGACCTCTCTTTATTGGAGAGTTATTTTAAAATAGCAGATTCTGGCCAGGCATGGTGGCACATGCCTATAATCCCAGCAGTCAGGAGGCTGGGGCAGGAGGATCATCGCAAGTTCAAGACCAGCCTGGGTGACAAAGTGAGCACAAGGCCAGCTTCAATACATAGTGAGACTGTCTCAAAAAGCCAAAAAACAAAACAAAACAAAACAAAAAACCGATTCTGGTAACTGTATGGACCACTCCTCCCCCACAGTCCTGGTCCTCAGCCTTGGGCTGCCCCTGTGATGACCCAGGATCAGGGCCTCTTGCCCATGGTACCAAGCCTTCCCAGGGCCACTCAGGCTGCTCTGGGATCTGAAGGACAGTAAAGAGGCAAAGCGAGGCAGCCCTTTGATCCTACGCTGTGAATGAGCCATGCTGTAAAATGTGAAGAATGCTAAACAGACTGAGTACAGTTTTTCTCCCTGGAGTGCACAGGGTGTGGTTTCCAAGGGGAATACAGAGGCTGGAATGAGGAGGCAGCCAGCCAGCCCCAGCCAAGCCAGAGGGCTCAGCAACCAGCCTATGAGTCAAACTTACCCAAAATGAAGCTGAACACGAAGTCAGCAGTGAGCAGAGTTCTTATCGTGCTGAATAATTTAGCAGGGCCATGCCGCTGGGAGTCAGCTCATAGCTAATGGAATGTTTCCTGTAAATATTATTTTTCCTTCCTGTCTCTTCATCTTATACAGTTCAAAAATCTTTACTAAACTGGGGGGGGGGTGACAGCAATGCATCAATTCCCAGAGCCAAAGCCCCTCTTCTGAAATACTCCTAGGAATCACAGGAAGCCACGCTGGCTGCTCAGGGACAGGGGGCAGGCCAATTACTCTGGTTCCTTCTCCTAATGCCTCAGCAGGGACCCCATAGTGCTGCTAATTGTACATCTAAGTGTACATAAAAGCCCCCCTAATTGCACATCAAATAAATAAGTGAACGCTGTCTGCTGAATACCGAACAAGGAGAAGTCGCCATTGGTTCCCAATGGAGAACTTTCATTCATTGTGGGCTGGGGAGTGGGCTGAGCTCTATGTGCTGAATTACGGGCTCCTTCTGGGAGGTTCCTATGACTCACTGCCTTCACATGCTTTGCTCTCTGATGCTTCCAGCCTCTGATCCATGTTCACGAGGGATCAGATGGCCAGTCTGTCCACAGGTTTGAAGAATGAAAAAGACAGGGCTCAGGCAGAGAACAGATAGTATTGCTACGGTCAGTGAGCTGAGTCCTCACTGTGGGAGTGACACCTTTGGGAGTGGTGCCACCAAGAAGCTGCCGACTAAGATCAGAACTGTCATACTTCCTCAGGCTTTGACCTAAGGACTGTGGGGCACATCCTCCTCTCTAAAGGAAGCCCCACTGAGGCAGACTTATTTATCTCTATCCATGGGATGATAATTCTGTGAGAGTTAATAAACAGTCTCTTCAATACGTATCACTTACTTTTCATTCAAATGTTTTCAGGAAAGAAAAGAAATACACTGCTTGCATCAGCACATCTTAGTGAATGTCATGGGACAGTCAAGGCCATTGCTACTGGTCATTTTTCTTTTTGTGATGGCAAACAGGGCTCTGTACTTCACTGTAGTTGCAAACTGAGAGGTAGTTCAAGATTTACCTCAAGTGTCCAAATGCCAGTTGGGCACTACAGTATATCTCGGTTCATGAACTTAATTCTTTCCACGCTTCTGGTCACAAATCAAATTGGACAAGAACTGAATCAAATTCAGTGGTTAGGTTCAATGTTGATCTTGTGGGGGAATTTAATTTGGTTGTCATCCAATTCAGTTTGCAAACAGAATCATGGAAAGAATTAATTTGTGAACAGAGGTACCACTGCATTTCATTATTCCCTGAAGGCAGCAGGACTCCAACTTTCAAAATATCGAGCCTCTCACCTTGGCAGAACTTATTTCCGTACACACACAATCATCCACACAAACTAGAATTCAGTAACTAGCACAAAAACAGAGTAAAATAAATTGAGTGTGGTAGCACACACCTGAAATCCCAGCACTCTGGAACACTGAGGCAGGAGGATCACAAGTTTGAGATCAGCCTGGGCAATTTAGGGTCTTGGTGAGACCCTGCCTCAAAATACAAAATAAAAAAGGGTTTGGGGATGTAGCTCAGTGCGAAGGCCCTGGTGAGTTGCAAGACAGACTGATTTATTTTGTCACCATGACTCCTCAGGCTTCTCTCCCAGTTGCCAAACTGAAACACACATGCTGACATGTTCAGTTCCTGTCCTCTGATAGCACCGTGTGCTGTGCATAGACGATCAACACGATTCACGGGAAACGGGAAAGCTACAGTAATCAAAAGGGATGCTTCCCTGTGTCACATGGCATGTGTGCATGCCAATCATTCAGTGGCAGGGAGGCAGGCAGAATGTGAGAGGGAAAACACCACTGGTGAAGGGTGGAAAGAAAAGGATTTCCCAAGAGCTGGTGAGGGTTTGCTTGACAACTTATAAATATCTCTGCAGCCCAATGTGAGCAAGCAGGTCCACACCATATGCACAGTGTCCAGCCCTTTGCCACTCAAGCAAGCAGGCCTGCTTTGGACACGTGGCGACCCTTGCCCTACGTGAGGAAGCAGGCTTGTGCCAGACACACAGTGTACTAATGCCCCCCCCACCCCCGAGCAAGCAGGCCTGTGTCAAACATTTGATGTGGTTCCCCCTCCTCCATGCAAGAGAACAAACATTCACCAATTCCAAATGAGCTCTATATTTTGCTTCTCCTTGCTATGGGGCAGCAGAAGCAAGAACTAACTAACCAACCTGATCCAGGATGAGGACAATTCCTGGGGAGAGAAGGGAGCAACCAGATTCCATGACTGTTGACATTAAGTCCAAGAGTCCACTTGAACCCCACCCCACAGCCTACATCTAGCAAGAGACCAGAGGGCTGATCACACTCCCCACCTACCAGTGGGAGTAAGGACACAACCTGGCTTGGGTGGTTACCACAGTCTGGGGTGAATGGACAGAGGAGCCTCTGGTGCAGGGAGGGCACCTCAAAAACTCACAGGCCCTAAAGCTAGGTGGATAAAATCAGGAGTGGCTGGATCCCAAGAAAACAGATCTTGGAAAGAAACCATTCATTCAAAAATATGAAAACTTTTTTTCTTAGACTCAATCTTTTTTGAATTTTCCTATTTTTAAAATATCTTTATCTTTCCTTCATTGGGTTTTTGGGGAATTTGACTCCCCCCTCTTTCTGAGTTTTGTTTTTCATTTTTCTTTTATCTTTTCAACTTTTTTCTTTCTTTTTTTTTATAAATTTTTATTTTAAAGAGTATATAACAAAAT